>JAQZBX010027576.1:0-28279 GCA_029593785.1 Cabassous unicinctus | reverse complement strand
TGTCCAGTGGCCACCGTCTCCACCTCACTGTTACAATTTCTTCTATTGCTTGAATCACAGTATGTCTACAACAGAACACCACCAATTCCACTCTAGTCCACAGCTCCTCCCCCCATCCTGAGGGGACTTGGAAGGTGATGTCCACTCCACCTCCAAGTGAGAGAGGGCTTATATTCCATGGATATAGTGGATGGGATTATCTTGCCTTCAGCTGCAGGCCCTCTCCATTCCCTGGGATGGAGGTTAGCCAATCTATAGGCAGAATGGGGAGCCATTGCAATTTGGATAGAGAGCAAAAGGCTTACTTGATCAAAAAATATTTCCCCCCTGTGGAAACTGCCACCAATGCAGTCACTCCTTAAGTGCTTGCCAGTGAAAGATGCATTTTAATTATTAATCATTAATAAGTGCTATACTTTTTTTCCCTCTATACCTGGTCACATGAACCCACATGCAATTTCATGCTTCTAAGGTCATACTCATATTATTCTTTTGACCTGGAAAGACCTTCTCAAACTGGAGAAATGTCCAAGGCTTAGATAAAACATCACTTCTTTCTCTGCTTTTCTTGATCCTCCCTCTCAATTGGAAAGAGCGCCATATACACACCTGTATATTTCATTTGTAATTAATATGAACTTCCAAATGTTATAGAGAATTTAAGATACCTTACCAACATATTTACACAAGGATAAAAGAAGATTTGGGAGTCAAGGGAGAAGAAGGCAGTAAAATCAACACTACCACCTATGCTATGGTTGCTAGAAGAGGGCTATACATGTGTTTCTAAGTTTCTGGAAGCTAAAGCAAAAATGGAAACACAATGAATTATAAAATTTTGCTGTATCCAAAAGATAAAAACAAATGAACTGTTCTGAGAAAGCTCTTCCTGAAACTGAGATCCAAGAGGAATGTCTCTATGGGGTCCTTAGAAAGTAAGCACTGTCAGTTGTTGGGAGATGATACCCTCAATATCCCCACATTAGGTCCACATTGAATTTCATTCAGCACTTTAAAAAATGTTTTCTGATATAGGCACATGATGAAACACCAAAGTACCATTGAATAAAAGCAATTCCTTGAGGTGTGAAAACAAAGCTGTGGATCATGTTGTTTTAGCTCTTCATAGATTTTTTTTTTTAACTGAATTATGCTGCTGTGTACATGAAGAATGGATTTTAGGATATCAAAAGAAATGAATGGGCTGTTTGTCTTTTAGGTTAACTTCCATAAATTATTTATTGCAAGTAGATTTGGTAAGGATTGTACAGCTGAAAGTTCAAGGTTGCGTAAGGTTGCATTTCTTTTTCCCAGCAAGAACCAAGAGTGCAGATAACTTGCAGCCAATAGAGCAGAGATCTGTATGGTTTGTCAATCAATCTGTCAGAATGCACCGGTATTGTCGCCCTTATCACTTTGTATTATAGACATTTGTTTGTGTGTCAGTGTCCCTGGCATCACTGCATACTCTTCAAGGGCAGGAACTCTTTCTTTGCATCCCTAGCCTCTAGCATAATGTCTGAAACATGTCATCTACATAATAAACTTTGCTGAAATGAATTAATTAGAAAGCCTCCCAGAATTATCTGGCACTACTTAGAAAAGATAAGAGTTCTGAGGAGACAAGAGCAGTGAATGTAGGAGAGTTAAGCTTTGAAGGAAGTTAAAAGGCAACGAGGCAGGGAAAGGACTGGAGCATGGAGCACAGTCTGAGAAAACAAGTCCAAGTGGATGTTCTACGGAAGGGATGGTGAGTGGGAGCTGACATGTAGACTGGACAACATTGGGGCATCTGCTGATTAAAATGAGAGGTAACTGAAGGGGCCTTAAAAAGAGCATTTTGGGTGGGGGAGGTAACGAAATGACTGGAAACACCCCTTTCTTATTGTGCTAGCTATTGTCTGTTGTTAGTCCTATTCCCATCCTTATTTCCTCTCTGAATTGCAAGCTGCTGGAAACCTGGCAAGTGCATTTCTAGGCTTCCTTGCTAACCGGATTCCAGTTAAGTTTGCCAATGGGAGTATCTGTGGAGATTGGAAAGTGGTAGGAAGGGAAGGACTTTCCTCTGGCTGTGATAGTGGCAGGAGTGGGTGGCACCAATGGGTGACTGGGACTCCAACAGTGTTGGTGGTGGTTTCAGTGTCATCAGTGGAGCTTGGGCTCCTGGGATCCTGCTTTCCAGCTCTGGTGGATAGCCTCCAAGATGGCCTCCGATGCTCCTTGTTTGCTTCCTAGTACTCATGGCCTTGTGTAATCCCTCCCCTTGTGGAACTTGCTTCTAACCAATAGACTCTGACAATGTTGAGGAGACATCTTGTCTATGATTAGGTTACAAAAGCTTGTAATTTCTAGCTTGCTGTTAGACGTTCTCTATTGCCTCCTTGGCTTGCATACTTTGATGATGCAAGCTCCCTTTTCATGAGGCCATGTGGCAAGGAGCTGAGGAACCAAATCCTGCCAACAACCACATGAGCTTGGAAGCCGACCCTTCCAAATTCAAGCTTTCAGATGATTATATCTCAGCTGACACCTTGCCTGCAGCCTGTGAGAAATCCAGACGCAGAGGAAGGACCTAGCTAAGCCATGCCCAGAAGCCTAACCCACAGAAACTGTGAGATAATAGACGTTTGTTGTTTTGAACCATTATGCTTTTTACTTCCTCAGTGGGCTCCTTGGCCCATTCCAAAGGCTCAGGATCTCTGAGAGTACACAGTGTTATTGCCCCTCATGTCCAAGGCATGATGGCATGGGGTGGGTACCCAGATAGTGAATCAATGGATCAATGAAAAATAAGCAGGGACTGCAATAAAATGCGAAAGTCTGGCTGACCTGACCTGCCTTGTGACCTGCCTCGTGGGAGTGCTGGCTACACACATGGGATAATCTGCTGGATGCACTGGTTTTGAGCCATTATTATTTTTTTAACATTATCAATTTTATTGATACATATTAATAAAGCATAAATCCATATAATCAATGGTATTCGGTGTAATCACATATTTGTGCATTCATCACTTCAATCATTCTTAAATCACTTTCATTATTCCAATAATAATAATAAACAAAAACCAACCAAACAACCAAATCTCATCATTTCTCAATCTCTCTATGCTTCCCCTGCTATACATAGCTGCTACTTTTTCCTTCTTTCTAGTATATTTGTATTTATATTTTATAAAAACAGTCTTATATATGCAATATCACCCGTATTTGTGTTTTACATGAATTTTACTATCTTACAGAGTCCCATGTTGTTATTTTTTTTTCAGCTTTGCTTCTAGTAATATACATGACCTGACACTTCCTTTTCAACCACTGTTATACCCATACAATATTATGGTTAGTTACAAACATCATGATATGCTTTAACCATTTCTACTCATTTCCAAAAATTTACAAACAACCTTTTTACCAGTTCTGCACATATTAACCCTTAGCTTTCCATTCTCTACCCTCCTTCTATTTTCTGGTGACCTATATTTTAATTATTAACTCCACAAGTATACACAATATATTTAGTTCATAATAGTGCAATCATACAGTATTTGACCCCTTGTGTCTGGTTTGCCTCACTCAACACAATGTCCTCCAGGTTCATCCATGTTGTCATATGCTTCACAACTTTCATTTCTTCTTACTGCTGCATAATATTCCATCATGTGTATAAACCACAATTTGTTTATCCATTCATCAATTGATGTACACCTGCGTTGTTTCCAACTTTTGGCAGTTGTGAATAATACCGCTATGAACATCAGTGTGCAGATGTCTGTTCGTGTCACTGCTCTCAGTTCTTCTAGGTTTATACCTAGTAATGGTATTGCCAGGTCACATACCAAACCTATATTCAGCTTTCTTAGGAATTACCAAACAGTCCTCCACATTGGCTGTACTATTCTACATTTCCACAAATAGTGAATAAGCGTTTCTATCTCTCCACATCCTCTCCAACATTTACAGTTTTCCTGCATTTTAATAGTGGCAGTCTAATAGGTGTGAAATGGTATCTCATTATGTGTTTTGATTTGCAATTTCCCTAATCGCTAGAGATGTTGAACATTTTTTTCATGTGTTTCTTTGCCATTTATATTTCTTCTTGGGACAATTGTCTTTTCTAATCTTTTGCCCATTTTTTAACCAGGTATTTGTCTTTTTATTGTTGAGTTGTATGATCTCTTTGTATATAATGAGTATTAAACCCTTATCAGATATGTGATTGCCAAATATTTATTCCCATTAAAGAAATAAAGATCACAGCAGAAATAAATGAAATCAAGAACAAAAAAACAATAGAGAGAATCAACAAAACCAAAAGTTGGTTCTTTGAGAAGATCAACAAAATTGACAAACACTTAGCTAGACTGACAAAGAGAAAGAGAGAGAGATGCAAATAAATAAAATCAGAAATGAGAAGGGGGACATTACCACTGACCCCACAGAAGTAAGAGAGATCATAAGAGGATACTTTGAACAACTGTATGCCAAAAAACTAGAAAATGTAGAGGAAATGGACAAAATCCTCAAAACACACAAACCACCTACACTGACCCTAGAAGAAATAGAAGACCCCAACAAACCAATCACAAATGAGAGATTAAAACAGTTGTCAAAAAAACCTCCCAAAGATGAAAAGTCCAGACCAGATGGCTTCACAGGTGAATTTTGCCAATCATTCAAAGATGATCTAGTAACAATCTTGCTCAAGCTCTTCCAAAAAATTGAACAGGAAAGAACACTACCAAACTTAATCACGAAGCCAACATCATCCTAATACCAAAACTAGATAAAGATGCTACAAAAAAGGAAAATTACAGGCCAATATCTCTAATGAATACAGATGCAAAAATCCTTAACAAAATACTTACAAACAGAATCCACAATCATATTAAAAGAATTATATATCATGATCAAGTGAGTTTTATCCCAGGTATGCAAGGGTGGTTCAACACAAGAAAATCAATTAGTGTAATAAATCATATTGATAAATTGAAGAAGAAAAATCACATGATGCTCTCAATTGATGCAGAAAAGGCATTTGACAAATTACAGCACACTTTCGTGATAAAAACACTCCAAAAAACAGGAATAGAAGGAAGTTTTCTCAATATGTAAAGTGTATATATGAAAAACCTACAGCTAGCATTGTATTCAATGGTGAAAGACTGAATGCTTTCCCGCTGAGATCAGGAACAAGACAAAGATGCCCACTGTCACCATTGTTATTCAATATTGTACTAGAGTTCTAGCTAGAGCAATTAGGCTAGATAAAGAAATAAAAGGCACCCAAATAGGGAAGGTAGAAGTAAAACTTTCACTATTTGCTGATGATATGATCCTATATCTAGAATATCCTGAAAAATCCACAACAAAGCTACTAGAACTAATAGATGAGTTCAACAAAGTAGTGGGATACATGGTTAATATGCAAAAATCAATAGCGTTTCTATACACTACTGACATGCAATCTGAGGAGGAAATCAGAAAAAAAACTCCATTCATAATAGCAACTAGAAGAATCAAACATTTAGGAATATACTTAACCAAAGACATAAAGGGCCTGTATTCAGAAAACTACAAAACATTGCTAAAAGAAACCAAAAAAGATTTAAATAAATGGAAGGACATTCCGTGTTCATGGATTGGCAGACTAAATATCGTTAAGATGTCAATTCTACCCAGACTGATTTACAGATTCAATGCAATCCCAATAAAAATCCTAACAACTTTCTTTGCAGAAGTGGAAAAGCCAATTATCAAAATTATTTGGAAGGGTAAAGGGCCCTGAAGCCAAAAAGATCATAAAAAAGAATGAAGTTGGAGGACTCTCACTTTAAAGCATATTACTTAGCTGCAGTGGTAAATACAGCATGGTACTAGCATAAAGACAGACACATTGACCAATGTTACCAAATTGAGAACTCAGAAATAGACCCTCACATCTACAGTCAAGTGATTTTTGACAAGCCTGTCAAGCCCTCCCAGCTGGGCCAGAACTGTCTATTCAACAAATGGTGCAGGAGAATTGGATATCCACATCCAAAAGAAAGAAAGAAGATCCCAATCTCATACCTTATACAAAAATTAACTCAAAATGGATCAAGGACCTAAATATAAAAGCAACAACCACAAAACTCCTAGCAGAATATGTAGGAAAACATCTTCAAGATCTTGTGTTAGGTGGTAGTTTCTTAAACCTTACACCCAAAGCATGAGCAACAAAAGAAAAAATGGATAAATGGGACCTCCTCAAAATTAAACACTTTTGTACTTCAAAGGATTTTGTCAAAAGGGTGAAAAGGCAGCTGACTCAATGGGAGAAAATATTGAACCATTGTGTTTTGAAGTTATTTGTTACACAGCATAGATAACCAATACAATGGCAAAGCCTGCAGTTCCGATGGTGGCAGCAGATGTGTGCTCATGGCTTTGTATGCACTCATACTCCTTTGCTCCTTCAGCCACAGGGCAAAAGCAGCTTTCTGCAGTTATTGGTCTCTAAGAAACTTCCCTTCAGCCAGCCCTTTCAGCACCTTTGTTACCATTTTTCTGTATTAAATCTCCCCTCCCCCTGTATAGAATATCTGAGCATTGACTAATGTGCCTACCTAACAATTTTTCCTGGGAAGGAGATAAAGGGGAGGGTCACATTATTCTGAATGCAGTTTTATCTTTTTAGATGTGAAAAAAATGTGATGCAACTTAAAACATTTTTTTTTTTTAAAGCAAATAGAGGTTTGCTTTTCTGCTGGTCTTGGTTTCTGGGGAGGGTCAGCTTCAAAAGGTAGAGTCATCTGTACCTTCTTTCCTGCCTGTGGTTTGGTGTGTAACCTTCTCCACCTGCAGACAGCAAAGGCAACATGTAAGGAATACTGAAAGACACACAGCGGCTGCTTCTCCATTTTCATGTGGTAGTCTATAGAAGTGCAATCGCTACATGCTCTCTGTAACTAGAATAAAATATTATGGTGTGTGTAAGAGGGCAAATTCTTAACACAGCAGGTGAACAATTCTATCTACTTCATTTCCCCTGGAGACCACAAAACTAGAAAGAAACCTATGCATCAAGCCAGAAGAGCCCTTGATGGGGCTCAAAAGAAAGGTGGCAAACTCACAAGTACACAGCAAAAACCAAGTCAGAGGCAGCAAAAGCTGTAGCTTGAGAACAAAGGGAGACTAAAAGACTAGTCAAAGAGGCCATATCTACCCACTCACAGAAAACCTAGTGAAGAAAATGAGTTGCACTTCTCCTACTGGAAGGCTTGAGACTGGGGTGGGAGACATTCAGGAAAACCACAGGGGCAGAAAATTAGGTAGTTTGTCTGAAAAAGGAAAAATGAACCAAAGTGTGCTCTTGATATATGGTTGAAAGTGAGGACAAAGGCAAAACACTAATGTATACTTGGCATGGGAAGAATGCCTTTTATCCAAAGATCTCAAAGCAGTTTGAGTTTTTAAATTGACTTGTGAGACTGTTGAATTATTGCTCTTTTATTTTACGTAGCAATTTATTCTAAACTTTGCTAAGCATTTTCCAACCCGAGTGCATTGGTTATTCTCCAAACAACTATTCCTGTTATGACACAGGTGGCAAGTGACCTCCAGAGGGGTCGGGTAGCATCTAGAGAATCAGGGGAAGAAAGAAGATCAGAAATGAGTGTATCAACACTGAATAAGGAATGGGGAACTCTGTGGAGACAACCCCCGTCTCTTCTCTGGCTAGTCCTTCATTGTGCCTGTGGAAGCAAAAGAATGGCCCCCCAAAGGTATCCAGGTTCTCGTCCCTGGAACCTGTGAATATGTTGCCTTACATTGCAAAAAGGATTTTACAGATGTGATTAAGTGAAGGATCTTGAGTTGAGGAGATTATCCTGGATTACCTAGGTGGGCCCCATATAATCACAAAGGTCCTTATGAGGGAAAAAGGGAGGCAGGAGAATCTGAGGAGATATTGATGATAGAAACAGAGCATGTAATGCTACTGGGCCAGCAGCCAAGAAATGCAAACCAGAGCAGGTATAGCTCAGTGGTTGAGCACCTGCTTCACGTGTATGAGGTCCTGGATTCAATCCCCAGTACCTCCTAAAAAAAAAGGCCGACAACTTCTAGAAGCAGGAGAAGGCAAGGAAACAGATTCTCCCCTGGATCCTTCTGCCAACCCATTTCAGAATTCTGACCTCCAGAACTGTAAGATAATATATTTGTGTTGTTTTTAAGCCACTAAATTGTGGAATTTGGTACAGTAACCATAGGAAACTAATACATCTTTGAGGATTGCAGGGCTGGATGATCTTCTGATGTTATACACCTCAAATTTCATATCCTTAGTTATTTGGTTAACACAATTTAAAAACCTTGTAAGAAATATTTGGGTATTTGGTCATGACAATAATGGATTTAATGGTTTGAAGGAAAAGAGTACCAATGGCAACAATAATAATAGTAGAGGGTAGTAGTTATTGAGGGCTTACCATGTGCCAAGTGCTAGGTCAGGCTCTTGCTGTGCCTTCTCTCTTGCTTCTTATAACAGCTCTAGGAGGTAGTAATTATCCTTGCTCTGTAGAGGAAGAAACTAAGTCTGAGAGAGTCCTGCAGTAAGTGGTGGCTCTGGTATTTGCATATACGCATATCTGACTCCCAGCCACTACTTGAGATGGACTCTCTAGAGACGTCCTAGTTCCTGGAAAGGAAAGAGGGAGCATGTGTGAAGGCAGGGAAGTGAGGAGGTCGTCAGAGGCTTTTCTCTAACACTGAGGAGCTGATGACTCTGTGTTGGCCAAGACGGAGTGAGGGAAAACTTCTCCTTCCCTTCTTTGCTCTTCTACCCATTCATCAGACACTTTACCTGCTGTCAGAGAGCAACATCTTCCCCTCTTCTTTTCTGCCAAGAGTGACACCTCTATTGAAAGCAAACAAGCAACTTCGCATTGCATAATACATCTTTCCCATCAGAAACAACAAGCACAAGGATGCAGAAGGAGTGGGACATCCTTAGCTTACATAAGTGAGGAGGGGGTTGAGTGAGTAGATCAGGGGGATATGAGAAGAGAGGACCCAAATCTTAAGTTGCTGCTGCTGGAACCAGCAGAACCAAGGTTGAGATAGGTTAGAACTGAAATAATTCAAAATATTATAAGCCATACTATAAAATGGATGTGTATAATAATACTCACTTCATGAAATGGTTGTGAAATTATCAAGGTAATAAATATAACGTGCTTAGAATAGGACTGTAAGAGGGTTAGCTTCTACTCCACTGCAACTACTCCTGCTGCTGCCACTGCTGCAATTACAACCACGACCACTGCTGAGATTACTATGACAAGCACTGCTACAGCCACTCTGACTACTACTACTATTACTACTCCATCTCTGCTGCTTCCATTGCTACTATTACAACCACCAGCTACCACTGCCTTGATTGCTACCACCGCCCTGGTGCTGTTCCTCCTGCTATCATTGACTACCGCTGCTCCAGCACTGCTATTGTTTCTATCATTACCCTACTCTTCCCACCACCGTTGCTATGGCAGTTATTACCTCTGCCATCACCACCTCGACTGGCCATGTCCAGGCATGGCCATTGTTTCCATTCTAGTAAATATGAAACACAGACTTTTTCCTGTGCCGCCAAAAGGGGGTGGTCACGGCAAATCCTCAGGTCATCCCAGGTTCTCTGACAGTAGTTCCTGGGCTGCTGCTTTTCTTTGGGTTCTTGCCATCCTTTTGCTGCTGCTCAGCTTGGACAAAGTTGCTGTCATTGCCCCAGAGCTCTCTGAGGTAGGGACTCTGCTTGCTTCACTAATCCTTGTTGGTGACAAATCCTCCTCAAATCCGTTCCTCAGTGGCCCTTTGAAGTGGACATATCATGGTTTAAATAGAAGGCACTGTGTCAAATGTCACTAGCAGCTCAGCCATGGAGCTGCTGTTCTCAGATAGATTCGAATAGTTTGGGGATAATAATAAAAACTAACCTTTATCAAATCTAACCTGTCATGTACTTAACAGGTTCTGTTCTAAGCCCTTAACACAGATTCATTTATTTAAACTTCCACAAAACTCCATGAGGTGGTTATTACTATTAATCACATTTGACAAATAAGAAACCTGAAGCACAGAGAAGTTAAGACATTTGTTCTAGGTAACACAGTAAGTGAAAAAGCTGGGATTCAAACTTAGGCAGTCTAATCCCAGAGAAGACACTTTCATCCAACATGGACTAACACACTGGTATCACTCTATATATCATTTTAATAAAAGGAGATCAAGGTCTAGCAAAGTCTGCTGCACATATTAGTTGCTCAATAAATGCTAGACCATTGAATGAGTGAGTGAAGAGTAACCTAACATGTCCTTTCTGCCAGTCAAGAAAGAGTAGACATGATGAGTGCTCTAAACCCAAGAGACACCTGGATTATGTGCAAGATCAAATTGGAAAGGGAATAAAAGAGGTTGAGGAGAAATTGGCGACAAGGTATGTGTAATTTGATGGATATCTAGGGAATTTGTCACTATGTTTTTTTGAACTCTGAAGAATTTTTATAGCATTTTTTGAGCTTCCTGGGACTGAGGATGGCTTGGGAAGCAGAAGGCAGTTCAGTGGTGGGACTTCAAGATGGCTTCATGTTTCCTGGGACCTTCCTGGTATGACTCGTGATCTGGTTCCATCCTCAACAACAGGTCAGCATCCTTCTCTCATGCAGAAAGTAGTTCGTTTGCTTCTCTTAGGTATTGCAAAATGAGTGTCCTCGAGTTTTGTGTTGGAAGACTCCTTTAGGGTCAATCCTCCTCATTTTACTGATGAGGAAACTGAGTCCCAAAAGGGTAAACTGACTTGACAAAGCCATAAAATTAGTGAGGGGGCAAGTTCCCCTGACTCCCCTGGCCTTAAATCACGCCATCAATTATGGTTTATTCATTTGTTCAGCCTGAGCTGGTGACAGTCTCCTGTGCTGACTTAAATGTCTTGGTGTTTCAGATAAGACGGTTGGCTCTAGCAGAGGCTACAGGCACACTTTGCCTTTCATAACACTGGAAATAACAAAGATCTAATTAGCTAATTAATCTATACTGTTTTCCCTTGATACAAGGCCATACAACTTTCATGTTTAGATGGACAAACTAAGGTAACTTGCATTTTCCTTCATTTAATATTTAAAACCTTTTTATAAGAGGAAGCGGCCCCAAAGAATTCTATTTGCAATCGTATTAATATCACTTAATTAAGAACATTTTTCAGCATTATAACAAAGAAAAAAAAAACAACCTTAGCTGTAATATATGTTCTTCTAGCAGCAAAATTTTGCCTCTTTACATAGTTAACAAATGTGAGCATCGTTAAGATCATAGTAAATTATTTACAGGATATTTACTTTTAATTATTATTTTCTCAATAAATTCTAAAATTCAATACCAACGAAACTAAGATGATTTAGTTACATACAAATGCTTCACAATGGACTCATTTTGGCTTTCTGGAAGTGACTACATTGCTTTATTAAAAATTTCTTTTGCCTTTAATAGGGAGAAAGGAAGAGACCATTGTGTCATTTAATGGCTCACTCTGTCCTGCTTAGCATATTAACTTTACCATAAATGTATATTCCCATAATTCTTCCTGAATAGAAAATATCAAATCTCCTCTCCAAATCTTCACTCTAATTGTTATTCCCAACTGACGTGAATCAGGGATTAAAGTAACTTGTCTCTAGAGCCAATTTGATATATAACAACACAAACTTGTCAAATTCCACTGTGATCTGGGTGATACAGCTATACACATAGCCTATTACTGATTTTCCCTACTTTGATAATACAGCACTATTTGTTTGTGAGTTTTCTGTAGCTCAGGAAGAACAAACATGTCATGTATAAGAGCTCATTTGGTAGAAGTCACATAGATTGTGCAGTATTTTAATCCAAGTGAGTAATCTAGTTCTAATATCTTTCGATTATCGATGGGCACATGCATTTTTGCTGGCTCAATGGCCTACTGCTTAACCTGATCTCAAGATATTTTGTTTCCTTTCCCTCTTATATTTCTGTCTCCCATTATTCCCTTATTTGATTCTTATGGGATTTATATGAATTAGTACAGAAAATGGAACTCAGACATTCATTCAGGTTTAAGATCCCTTCTCTCTTTGTAGAACTCAAAGCAGGGGAAAAATGTAGCTCCCAGAATTTCTTCCTTGTATTTGTGACCCCACTGAGGAGCTGCGATTGTTCTCCCCCCTCCCCCCCCATTTTACAGATGGAGATAGTAAGACAGAGTCAGCTTTGGGGCCTTGTTCCAGGTCATATGTGAACTAAGGATGCAGTCAAGAGGAAAAAAACACAGGAAAAAAAGTCAGCTAAATTCATAAACGCATTGCCCAAACACAGTCTAAGCTGAAAAATGCTAGTATACATGGACTCAAGGAGGGTTTAAGTAAAGTTGTGGATGATAGCATTTTATTGGGAACTTAAGGATGTTTAAAAGTTGCTTCTAAACTTGTGGGGCCATGATTATGGCAGAAGCTGGAACTCTTCCCTACAAGATGTCTCTTGGTACTATTGTCTGGAAGTTGGTCTAAGCCAGAATGGCTATTCTTATTTTGTGATGTTTCCCAAAACCCCTTTTTGGTGTTTTATCTACCGGAGCGTTCATTCGAGACAAACAGCTTATACATTCTTTCTAGTCAAGCAGAAACCAGAATGAATGGGAAAAAAACGCCTGAGAAAATCTGTCCTGATTTCCCACATGAAGTTGGCTGGAGAGTCCCTCTTTCCCTGACAGGAGCCTTCTGCATGCTTCCCCAATACTTGTCAACCACCTGGCCTGTAGAATCAGCATGCACTGGGAACCGTGGCAGATGCTGCTTCCACTTCTTCAAGATAAAAAAGCGCAGATAAGTACATTAAAAAAGTGTGTCTATCCTAGTTCATATTCCCAGCTGTTTTCCTGGTAGAGTGAGATTAGCAGTGTAAATGAAATATTTTCTGAACCTATCTGAAATCCAGACTTGCTTAGTTGGTGGCTTTGTGTATTTATTTTTATTTACCGATATTCTTAGTTCCATATTTTCCTTGTTTTATGAACTTTTACTAGATATCAGACATTGTGCAAAAAGTTTTACAGACAGTATCTCAGTTAATCTCAAAACTGCCCTACAAAGTAGGTGTTATTACCCCTAGTTGACAACATCAGGTTTAAGTGACTTGCTGAGGCCACCCTGGCATACTCAGGTCTGGCTGAGTCTGGGGCTTATGTTCCTTTTACAGGATGCTCCATGTCTCCACGTGGGGTCTTTTGAGTCTATAGTTTTATAGAATCGCTTCTACTAGGTAGTCCTTGAAGATGCACCAGCTTGAAGAGGGCCCTTACAGGTTTAATATAATTCCTAGAGGTAGGTGGTGGGAAGCCAGGCTTTTTGTGAGCCCAATTTTCATATCCCCAATTTGTCTTCAGTGAATATTGATCTGTTCCCAGACCTCCTGGTTTGTATTTATTTGTGTATATTTGGGTCCATTCCCTGGCTTGGAGAATGAACAATCACTTGTCATCTGAATCTCCCTCACCTCCTTCTAAGAAAGAATTCTTAGTCCTCCTTTATTTCAAGGTCAAGTACTGTAGTTTGCCCAGAGACCCTTTTCTCTTACTTTAGCAAAGACAAATGAAAAATTTTAGAAGAAAACAGAGGGAAAAGCAAATAACAACAATCCCCGAACACCCATATGAGTGTATACAAAGAAAATGTGCAGCATTGGTGGAGATGCATTTTCAGAGCACAAATTTCTTATCTGAAGCAAAGTAGACTAATAAAGGTTCCTGTTGGCAGTGCTGGGACTCATTTCCAAGTATTTAATTCTGGATATGAGCCCCATGGCCATCCCCTCTGGTCCTGGCTAGGCCATCCTTCAGTTGTACAGTAGTTCTGGTTCCTAGGCGAGTCTTTCCTGAATGAGGAAGGCACTTATCTCCAATTCCATGATGGCTTGGTGGATTATAGTCTATCCCGTGTTCTGATCTTGCCTTTCCTAATTTACGTACCTGTTTGCACTTTCAGTGATTCTTAGCTCTTTATTCATTAGGCTAGTGCAGTCGCTGGGCTTGCTTTCTCTTAGGATTCTGGAACCTCAACAGTTGAAAGGTTGAAGACTTCATCCTGGGAGCCTTTTCACTTTAGTTCCTACTCCTGCCATTATATGCAGAAGACTGCTTTTCTTCTAGTTTCAAAGCTTTGCCTCCCCAGTTGGATTTCTTACTATGTTCCTCCTTCAGTCTTAAGGGATATCACCTGTGCTCATTTGTAGGGCAAGGGTTATTGAAAGAACTCTATCATCTTACCAATCATTCCATTTCCCTAGTTACTCTATGGCAGGGGTTCTTAACAAGTCCTTGAGCTTGAATTGAAATTCAAAAAAAAAACCATTATTCTTGTGGGGATGTGTTGGTGCGGGTGTGATATATTTATTAAATAATACACAGTATAGTGTCGACTTTGGAGTCCGTGGTTTTCACCTGACTGGCAAAGGGGTTCATGGAACAAAACAAGTTAAGAACCCCTGCTCTATGGCGACTTACCCAACCAGGTGATGGGTGCAATAGAAAAATACATCACAGAGAGAGAGGAAATAAGAAACATACAAGAGAAAGAGTACTAGTTTTCTGTAGACCCTTTTCATATATATTTTATATATAATTTTATATATATATAAAATTAATAAAGCATATAATTCATCCAAAGTGTACAATCAGTTGTATTTGGTATAATCACATGGTTATGCATTCATCATTTCAATCATTATTAGAGCATTTTCATTATTTCAACAACAATAATAAAAAACAGATAAGAAAATTCTTCACCTCTCAATCTCTGTTTCCCCTGTTGTACATAGCTGTTATTTCTGGCTATTCTTGCACAATTATTTATTTACTTATTGAACAGTTTTATTAAGATATATTCACATACCATACACTCTATCTAAAGTGTATAATCAATGGCTTTCAGTATAATCACAATGTTGTGTATTCATCATCATAAAAATTTTAGAATTATTTCATTACTCCATAAAGAAAAACTCCATACCCCTTACCATGCCTTCCCTAGCCCCACATAACCACCAATCAAATTTCATCTTTATAAATTGATTTATATTTATATTTTATATAAATGGAATCATACCATATGTTACACAATATATTTAGTTCATAGTAATGCAATCATATGGTATTTGTCCTTTTTCACATATTTTTTTAAGACATAAAATTGGAACCTTGAAGGACTGTGAGTTTTTTGGGTAATGTTTTAGTTTCCTGGCTGCTGAAACAAACTCCATACATGGGTTGGCTTAAACAAAGGGGATGTATTAGCTCATGGTTTTGAGACAAAGGAAAGTCTAAAATCAAGGCGTCCATAAGGCAATGCTTTCTCCCTGAAGACTGTAGCATTCCGGGGCTAGCTATCGGCAATCCTTGGTCCTTGGCTTTTCTGTCACATGCATTGCAGAAGGTGGCATCTTCTCCTTTCTCTTCTGGGTTCCATTGACTTCCAGCTTCTGGCTATTCTGTGGCTTCTCGCCATGGCCTTCTCCATAAGGTCTCCTCCTGATTTAGTTTGTGCACACCTTAACTAAAACATAAAGGTCCTATTTATAAATTGGTTCACACTCAAAGGATCAGGGGTTGGCACCTGAACATGCCTTTGTGGGAGACATGATTCAATCCCTAATAGGAAATTTATCCTTTTTGGCTCAGGATGTTCCCCATTCTAGGCCTCAGTCTCACACTAATGGAAATCTAATGAAAATGGATATCAGTTAAGATTTTGGGCATACAAGTAAAAGAGATAGACTCTAATTCTGAAACAAAGAGGAGACATATGAAGAATATTATGGGGACTCTAGAGTCAATGGGGGAGCTGAAAAATTCCGTTTGGAAAAGAAACATTAACCAGAGAGCCAAGAAGCAAGAGGACCTGGCCATGCCACTGTTGCAGTCATGCTATTGCATGCACAAATTTAGCTAGCCCGGTCTTTCCTTCACTTGCTCAAAATTCAGAGAGCACCTGGCTGGCTGAGTCTCGGCATGTGCCAGCATAGACTACCAGGGCTTGGGGAGAGGAAGGATGGAGCCTCTTTAGTTTCCACTGTGGGATCCTGTGGGAACACATGGGAATGCTTTGAGAGTATGCACAAAGAGGTAGGTAGTCCTCAAAACTAGGAAGGGGTAAGATTGGCTGCTAGACTGCTATTGGAAGAAAAAAAGACAAAGGACTTCAAATGGGAGCAAAAACAAAAACAAAATAATCCTCTAGCCAGTTTTACGTATTTCCTCAGTACTTTTTTTTTTTTTTGATCTCAGTATTCTTAACACCAATATCTCAATTTCTATATTCCTCCCTTTTGTTCTCTTTCTTAAATATACACTTTTTAGGTTATCAATTGCCTTGATACTGTTAACATTTTATACGGAGACCATATAGTCACTGCTACAGTGAATAGTTAGAATTGGATTCTAAAGATTGATGTGCTCTTCAGGCTGCAGACCATCTGATTACTGGATTTCCTGTGGGCAATGAAGCTGCCTCCTTTTTCTCCTCTCTCGACCGTCAAGCTTGCACCACAGTAATAATATTTAATAAGAGCAGCAGTAAAACTATGTCATTGCTTTTCTGATGGTCAAAGTGGAATGCGGCTCCAAATAAAACAGGAGTGATTGTCATACAGATAATACAGTTGTTTTAGTTCTTTCACCTTGAGAAAAAATGAGGTAGCCTGAATGTTGATTGATGCTTGTCTCTCATAGCCTGCTAGAATAATACATTAGGTGTTTGGGTGAAATTGTGAGGAGCACTTGATCATGTATTAAACATTCGTGAGCTATTTGCTGCTGTACATTCTGACTGGGTCTTGAAAAACAGCCTTGCTAGTTTAGGATAAAAGATATAAAGCCTTTGTATTTTTGGCCGCTCTGCTGAATCAGTTGACTTTTCTTCTGAGGATATCCAAGCACTTTGCCACATTAATCTGTCTTTTCTCATGCAGTCCTAGAATAAATGAGATATATAATACATACAGAAACCTGAATTTATAAAACAAAATTGTGGAGAGGTATTTACATTAGAAAAGGTGTGTGTGTTTTTTTTGTTGTTCTTTTTTTGGCTTTCCAAAAGGATTCGCATTAGGATTTCTTGAAATAGCAAAGTCCTTCACTGGATTAAGAATATGACTGAAACTCTTTTAGAAATACAGCTACTATTTAAAACAAGCCGTATTTTATGTCATCCAATTTTAAAACTCAACAACTAGGACTAATTCAGAAAAAGGTCACGAAAACTTTGTGTGGATCAAGAAAAAGGCTCCATTATACCTGGTTCTGATTTCCTTACTCCTCTAGAAAAGGTAGCTTCTGTGGAAATAAAACCTGAGACCCTTCCTTCCTGGAATCTGGAAGACTCCTGCATGAAGTCAGGATGAAGACCATCCTACTATTAAAATGGCAGTATGCATGAATAAGATATATTGATGGTTGAATTGTCTGCATTGGAAAAAAAGATTTTAGAAAGTTTGATTTCTAAAAGTAAAATAGATTCCAAGAAAATTCTATTTTTATACTCCTTAGTTTGTAATTTTAGGGGTAGACATTTTTCTTTAACATTTCTGGGCCTTACTTAGTTTTCTCACCTGAAAAATGAGGTTTTTTTTTTTCCATCCAAATATTAACTTTATTTTTAAAGAAGTTTTAGATTACAGAAAAGTTACATTGAAAATATAAGGGATTCCCACATACACCACTCCCCCACCCCTCACATTTTCCCTTATTAATAGCTTCTAACATCAGTATGGTACATTTGTTATAATTGATGAAAAATACTTCAAAAATATTTAAGTATTGCTCCTAACCGTGGTCTATAGTTTACATTATGGTTTAAACTTTGCACTGTACAATTTAATAGGTTTTGACAAAATGTATAATGGCCTGTATTTGTCTTTGCAAAATCATGCAGAACAATTCCAATGTCTTAAAAATGCCCCATGTTACACCTATTCTTCCCTCTCCCTCCTCTCAGAACCTCTGGCGACCACTATCTTTATATCAATGTTACAAGTTCTTTCGTTACTACGATAATAATAAGTCTACTTGGTCCATGGTTGCATTCCCCTCTTATGTTTGTTCATTCCTCAGTCTTGAGGATTTTGGGATGGTGATGCTCACTTTGCTTCAGATCGAGAGGGAGCTTAGATCTTATGGGGCAGATGGAAGGGACTGTTTTGCTTGCAGTTGTAGATACTCTTTGTTTTTTGGGATGGAGGTTGTCCATCATTGTCATTTTGTTAGTTGTCCTGGGTGAGTCTGATGAACTGGAGAGTAGGTGTTGGCTGCAGCTCTGCTGAGATTCAGGGCTCAACCAGCATATGAACAGACTGAGGATTTACATCTCTGGGATATATATTTAATGGGTATAGTGTGTCAATTATAAGTTCAAATAAAAGAGGTAGAAGAATCATTTGTAGGGAAATTATAAATGAGTCCAACTGTTACATTGGGGAACTAGGTTATATATTCTAAGGTAAGGCTGATTTCATGGGGTTGTGTGCATTGCCTATAGTGTCCAGATGTCTCCAGGGCCCTCAGGAGCACCCTGTTTGAAGCTTTGTTTACTGTGGCAGTTAGTGAGATCCTCCTGAGATGTGCATGAGCATAACCTCTGGAATGACTTGCTGACTCACTTGAAATCTCTTAGCCATAAAAACTCTTTTGTATTTAATTTCCCCCCCTTTTGGTCAAGGTCTTTTTCCAAATGCATCACTGGTTGGCACTTGGTAATAATCCCTTGGTGACAAGGAGGCTCATTCCTGGGAGTCATGTCCTATGCCAGGGGGAAGGTAGTGGGTTTATTTGCTGAGTTTGGCTTAGAGAGAGGCCATATTTGAGTATCAAGGAAGTTTTCAGGAGGTAACTCTTAAGCAATATATATTAAGCTATGTTTCAGTTTTACAAGAAAAAGGTTCATAAGTACAAATATTAACATCGAGGGTGTGGTGTATGGGTCTGTTTTATTTTATTAGGCACTGCCTGTGTACTCAAGAGATTCTTGTCACTCTATTAGAGAATGTAGCAGGACTCCCCAGGATGGGCATATGATATTTTGTTAGTTATTGTGTTTGTCTCCACTCACTGAGCTAATACTCTATGACCACATGAACACATTCATATTCCATAGAGGCATGCCCCAGCTGCACCCTTTCCCAAACATTTCCCCACGCCTGACATCCTGCGCCAGTGACCCTCCCCTGCCATAGTTGCCAAAAGAATGCTCCCACAATTGTATTCTCAATCATAGTTCTCTGCCTCCCCAGAGTTCACTTGTTTCTTCCTTCAGCCCTCCCCTCAGCTCTATGGATAGTCCAACCCACCCCCAGCCCTGCTCACACTCACACTCCAGAATTGCTTACCCCACTCACATCCCTGCACCCCCATCACCCCCATCCACTGCCAAACCTCCCCATCCACCTTATCGTAGATTCTGCCCAGACTGAGCATCAGCTCACCATACTCTACTCCCTTTCTCTCTCCTGGGGACCTATCTTTGTGACTATACCTCCGTGAGTCTGCTAAGTATCCTTAGTAAAATGAGGTTTTTGAGCTAGTTAATCTCTGAGGCCTTTTATAGGTCCCAAATTCACTGCTTAGTTCTTTACAAGATTAGCATAAATCCTGAGATTCTGAGGATAAACCCTGAGATTCTATCCCTTTCCTTTTTAAAATTTAAATCCTACATTAAATCACTAATTGATCTATTCCCTGTTTTATCTCCTAATTTTATAAACACACCTATTTAGTGTTTTAAAGCCTATGTTCAGATTTGTAGTCAGACAAGGGTCTGAAAAATAGCACAAAAGAATGTTTGGTGTGCCTAGACACTGTTCTTTACTCTTCTTTTTTATTTTAAGGAGGAACAATATCCTAGATTGTTACACAACAGAGATACAAAAAAGAATGAAAGTGTAAGGGAGGAAAACTCGGAGAGAGGTGGGCAGAGATCTCCCCTGGTGAGGATTTTAAAGTGGCTGAGGTAGATCATCATTATTCTGAATGAATCTTTGGTCTGGTGGGTTAAAGTAAGATCCTCTGATTAAGTGGGGCAATGAAACATGGACACGTAAGCAATGGCCCTTAGAGAATGATCATTCCTGAAAGCCTTGTGATGGTCAGTTCTGAATCCTTGAAAAGTCTCTTAGCTAAGTAGAGATGAATGCAGGATTTTCCATATAGCCTTGCCTTTGGCTTTTGTTCTATTCAGCATTCTTTGTAAGGAGCACAGCTGACAAGTTTCTAATTCTATCTTTCTTTGGCAGGGACTTCAAGACTGAGTTGAGGTCATTAATTGGTTTAGAGACAGAATAGCAGAATGGCTGACAGCATGGGCTTGGGACCCAGCCTGCTTGGGTTCATCCTATCTACCACTTATTTACTCAATGGTCTTGGGCAAGCTGCTTAACCTCTGTAGCTTCAATTTCCTTCTGGGTAAAACGGTAGCTTCCCCTGATGAAATAAGCTAATGCCACATGTGTGGGAGAAGCTCGGGGTTTGCCATTATAATTCCTTTTGGATTTTAGAATAACCATTGACTACCACTAAATGTTTACTTTTTAAAGATGCTTAGTTTTATCAGATTTGTTAAAGAGAATCTTTTAAAAGAGACTCTCACAAAATCCAAATCCATAGAGCAGATAAGATTTAGACCAAGCAAAGCTCCTCTAGTTGAGAGGGTCAGGCTTCCCTAGCCACATTTTTATCTCTAGGGTATTAAGACACATTTGAGGAAGTCAGTTTGAAAGCTGATCTAGACCACTGCCAATCTGCCTCCACCCAGCATCCTCCAAAGCTGGGACCTGTAGCAGAGTTAACAGAAGCACTTCTGTACAGTGTCAAAGTCAGGGCATAATTTGCTAATTTCAGTTTCTCCATGAGCAAAATGGGGATGATACTGCCAACTTTGTTGTGACAGAGAATTAGATAATGTCTGTAAACTATTCCGAGCCTTTAGAGATCAGCTTTAGGGACAAAGGCCCTTGCTAATTTCTGGCTTACTTTTAAAATATGGTATTCTGATCACACTGCATGAAAATGGGTCAGACTTTCATTCTGTGTAATCCTAGGATGAGATGGAAGCAATGACTTAACCATCAAGGAAAAAAAATGTACTCTGATTAATTGAGAACAGAGATTTTAAAATTAGAGATATTCAGAAAGCATGTTAGGGGACCAGGAAAAGAGGGAAAGATGTGTGACAGCATCTCCAGCAAACTGTCTGTGATACTGTGTTATAACTTGGTCCTTCTGACCCTTCCTAAACTAAATGTCCTTTGTAAGGCCTGAGACAGACCCTTCCTCTGAGTTCCCTGTTCCAGGATGACTTGTTTCACAGCCAGGCCCGAAGCAGTAATTCTGCATTGCAGAGCAATAATGCAAGGTGAGAAGGCATGCTCGTTAATCACATGAGCCGGGCAGTTGGACTTGAGTTTAATCCTGTTTCTGTCATGGTGGAAGTTTGAGTCTTTTGAAGACCCTTCAAAATTATTTTCTAAAATTAATCCATTCCTGTGGGTGTGAAATTACTGTAGGAGGGATCCTTTGATTAGATTACTTCAGTTAAGGGCCATTTGATTAGGTTACCTACTACCAAGACCAGGATATTGGTCTTGATCCTCTTATGGGATGAATATACAGAGAAAAAACAAAGGATAGAGAGGCAGAGAGAAACCCCCAGAAGCTGAAAAAGAAAGCCACAAGAACAAGAAGCTGACACCAATGGAACCCAGGACAGAAAAGAACACAGGAGCTCAGAGAGGAACCCATGGATGCTGAGAGAGAAATCCACAGACAGAGCAGCCAGAAGCTGAAAGCAATGGAGCCAGAGAAGGCAGAGACAGATGGACTATGACAGAGGACCTCAGGATTGTCCATAGCTGTTTCTTTGATGAGAGAACTTCGCCTGATGCCTTGATTTGGACGTTTTCCTCAGCCTCAGAACTGTAAACTTATAAGTTAGTAAATCCCTATTGTAAAAGCCAACCTAATTTCTGGTATTTTGTCTTGGCAGTCTTTAGCAAATAAAGTCACTTCATGAGGGGACATTTTCTAATTTTCTTGAGCATTTGTAGAATGGAAAGAACATCTATCTCAAAGGTTTGTTGTGAGGATTACATGAGATAATATGTGGAAAGCACATAGTACTATGCCTGATACATAGTAAGTGATCTTCAGAGGGCAGCTATTTTAAATATCACCAGTATTTATTATTATTAATTATAAGTTTGTTATCATGGATGCTAAATAGCTATCCACCTATATCCATGATCCTGGTCTGATGTTCTAGAATTACCAAGAAGTTAGAACTGGAGAGAGAATGTCCTTCTACAGTTAGAAAACTTGAAGCTAGGAAAGGTTGTGATTTGCTCAAAGGTATTTTGGGAGCCCTTGTTATCTGAGTTTTCATTTTCTGGGTCCTTGCAGTTATAAGATTTCATGTAAGGAGCAGTGCTTGTTACGTTCCCCCAAAAGGTGCTGCTTTATAATATTAATCCTGACTTCATTATGCCCCTCTGGGTAACATTAGCATCTATCTCTGCTCATCTCATCAAAATCTTTTTTTGGCTACTCTCTTGTTGATTGTCCCAAATAGTTAACTTCAGACAATACAATAAAAAGACAAGGAAAACCAGTTACAATGAAATTCCATATCTTGTTAAAGATGCAGGATTTCTTGAAGGTGACCAAAGGGATATTGGAGAACTGTTGAATTGGTCATTAATTCAACAAATATTTATTGGGCACCTACCATGTACCAGGCATTCTTCCAGGTAGTAGAGATCCAGCCCAGAATAAAACAGACAAAAATCCTCTCAACCTTCATGAATATAACAGCCAAACCTACTTAGAACCATTGACAAATGGAGCTGGGCCAGTTAACCATCAGAGAAGAGAAAACCAACAAAGAAGATGGCATGTTAGAGGCTTCTGATGGTTTTAAACCATGCCTGCAAATTCTTTGACTCTCTTCCTACACAAGATGGTGTCTAATTTCCCTCCCTCTTTGGGCCAGCTTTAGAGATTTGCTTCTAAGGAATAGAACATGGCAAAAGCGATGCTGTGCTCTAAGAAGTGATATACTTTCTGCCTTCTCTCTCAGGAATCCTGAGTCTCCACGTAAAAAACCCAGCTACCCTGACGCCACCATTCTGGGAAGACCATGTGGTGAGACCAGAGAGTGGTCAAGAATGAAGCTGAAGGAGCCGTTGCTGTTTCAGCCTCAGCTCTTCAAGAGCTTTCCCAGAGCAGGAGCTAGACTCGTGAGTGAGCCAGCCTAGGGATAATCCCAGCTCCAGCTGACATGAATGGAGCAGAGAAGAGCAGTACCCCCTGCACCCTGTTCCAATTACAGATTCATGAGCAAAACTGATGTTCTTATTTTAAGCTCCTAAGTTTTGGGGGTAACTTTTTACACAGCCCTAATAGCTATAACAATGCCTCAAAAGAGGATGATACTATGGACTATAATTAATAGCATAGTTATGAAAATGTGCTTTCATCAATTGTAGCAAATAAATGTACCACATCAATGCAAGGTGTTAATAATAGGGTGGTTTATGACAGTCCTGTATTTTATGCATGATTGTTCTGTAAACCCACAGAAAACTTCTCTAATAAAAAAAGGAGAATCAGATAGAGATCAAAGTATTAATAAAGACCCATGAGAAAACTGAAGAAACCTTTGAACATTTTTGTCAAAATAACCTGCTTTATGATCATGTTGTGAAAGTCAAACAGGAAGTGAAGGATGTTAAATCGGGGTGTCATTCCATTCTTATTGTAGAAAATTAATGAAAAAAAGAGATCACATCTAGATTTTTAAAAGCCCATATCAAAATCTGATGTTTAAAGGTTTAGAATCTACATATAAAAATGATATAATACACATAGTCTCTTAATCTATAATTGCATTTTTCTAGATAAAGTCCTACTCAAACTTTCCTTGCCAACCATGATTTACTCCCTGAATTGTTTCCCCCATGTTAAGTGGATTCACATTAAGCCTTTTCCCATTTACCGATTTTCTCAGGACTTCTTGTACCAGGGACAGGAAGGGGAGTGGGACTGATGAGAACTGCAGAGCAGAGTTCTGCTTATTACGATTCTCATGCGGCGACTTTCCTCGGATGAGCTCTGGAGAATGTATGGGGCACCTTCTTATAATCAAGGCAAGGCATAAACAGTGACTCAGTTAGGAGGAGGAAGAAACGTCTGTCCTAGGGACACAAAGGATCCTTCTTGTATGTGGGTGTCAGAGGGAGGTGGCAGTCTTATCAGAGGGTGCAACAAACCCAAGGAGTGCTTCCTGAATGTTCCTGAAACAAAGCCCCCACCCCCACGCCCACTGGAAGCTTTGCAAAAGCCTGGCCTTACATCAAACTAACAACTCAATCTGTGGTTCATTAGAAGAAGCTTTCACTTTGGAAACCAAGATGCATGAGTGTCTAAGAGAGGGCGCCACACAGAGAATAAGGGGTCAGCCATTTAAGTTTAGGAACTGAGCTGCTTAGAGTTTTTGTTTTGCAATCCTGGTCCCTTAGGACGAACCTGGCGTTTCTGTATTGATTGCTTTCTGCACTAAAGTAGTTAGGGAGAAGAGAGAATTTTTGCAGAATGTGGAATTTAGCAGAGGAAGAATGTATTAGACTGGCTGCATTTCCTTGCCTCTGGGCATGGTTTGCTCCTTGAAGGTTAGAGCCAAGGGGATTCTTTATCTTCTAACATTTTCATTTAGGGCAATCAAACACCACAATTTGCAGTCTTCAGCTTTAGGGAATCTCAGACTTCAATAAGAGGATGGTGTTTTATTATTTCCTCCGGTTGTTTTTGGAACTTTGAAAAAAATCACAAACACTTCTGACTGGACGACTATAACAGGGCAGAACAAACAACTCAAGTCTAGTTTTACTTAGGAAAGCAATTTTCATTATTGTGGACACATGTAGTAGCCTCCTTACTTGGGTTTTGGATTTCTCAGAAACCTCTTCTTTAAGAGGTAGTCCGCACTTCTATTTTATTGAGGGCACAGACAAGGGAAGTGGTAAAGCAGAGGAATTGTTAATTGTGGACGAGTGGAGGGCTCCAGAACTTTGTTTTCAAGTGCTTACTGAGCAGTACAAGACTGATCAACCCACAATGAGATTTTTCCCTTCAAAAACAAATCTATATTTGAAATCCTTTAGGGGTGATTATAGGAAAAGCTGCCCGAATGCCTGAATGTGGAGTTAAACTATTTCAGTCGCAGACTATTATATGACCGTGCTCAAGCCACTAAATCTGTTGAGTCTCAGTTTCTACATCCCTACATTGAGGGTAATAATAACTACTTTGCAGGCTTACATGATAATAACGTTTGAAGCTGTATGGACCCCAGAAATGCATGTTCTTAAAGTTAACCATTCCTGTGGGTGTGGACCCATTGTAAGTAGGATAATTTTTTAGTAGGATCTCAAGATGTGACCCACATTCAGGGTGTGTCTTCATCCTCTTCTGGAATCCTTTATAAGATAATGAAATTCAGACAAAGAGAGAGAAAGCCACAGAAGCAAGAAGCTGAAAGCAATGAGAGCCAGAAGAGAAGTGAGAGACTAGCAGATACTGCCATGTGCCTTTCCTTGTGACAGAGGAGCCAAGGATCACCAGCAGCCAGTCTTCAGGAAGAAAGCATCGCCTTGATGATCCCTTGATTTGGATGTTTTTCTCAGTCTCAAAACTGTAAGCTTGTAAGCTAATAAATTCCCATTGTTAAAAGCCAACTCATTTTATGGTATCTGCTTTGAGCAGCTTTAGCAAACTAGAACAGGAGGTGGCTTGAGTAGCAGCCCCAGATAGTACCTGGCACATAGTAGACCCTCCGTGGGTCTTAATTACCAACCTATGTACTCTTCCGAGTCTTACCTCTCTAATCTGCATCTCTGGGGTGTTGTGAGGATCGGCAGATGGATCAGTGTGTGATGGGAAGCTGGGATGCAAGAGACAAATATAAGGCATTTGACTATTCATTTCCACATGGGGATTAAGAGTAGTGTTGAAAAGAAGCTGAAGAGGGTGCCCCAAGTAAGGAGTCTTTGAGGTGATCTGTGCAATTGCCAAGAGTTAGTAGCTAGAAGAGTTATCAGGCTATTAGGGCCTGAGCATAAGGACTGATGCTTATCATTTTGGGGTCTGCGGGGTTGGTAGTCCTTCCCTCACCCAAGCACTGGTTGGAGCTTTGGCGCCATCCCTTCCTGATTTACCTGGAGCAGTCCGGCATCAAGCCCATTCAGTCAGCTCCAAGAGGGCTAGCATGTGGTATGCTTTCCATGGGGGCTGATGGCAGCAGTGAGGGTGAGGTGCTGAGAAGGTGAGCACTCCAGGACACCTGGAATGGGAGAAGCCCGAGTCACAAACCAGGTGCAAGGGGCAGCTGCTTGCGTAAACCAGAAAAGGCTTCTTCACTTGGCAACGTGGTCCTTCTAAAATAAGTTCCTGTTCCCCAACCTGGTCCTTAGGCGGGTTGAGTTGCATAGTACAGCAGAGGGAGCTGAGGAGGAGGAAACTAAGTGCCAACCTGTTGAGGAAGAAAGAATTTAATTTATTAAAATTAAATTTGTGCCCAATATTAGAGGGGATTTGTTTGCTTCATCTAATGGAATACACCTGAAACTTTGTTTGAGCTTTGGCCTTGTCTCTCTGACTTTGTGTCTTTAACTTTCTGTCTCTCTGATTCCCTCAGTCTCTGTCTCACCTTCTCTTTCTTTTGTCTCGGTTTCTTTTTGTCTTTGTGTCTTTCCTCCTCTGCCTCTGCGTGTGTCCCTTTCTCAGAGGAAAGGGGTTTTCTTTCTCATTCTTCTCTTCATGAAATTAAAAAAAAAAAAAAAAGCGAAGAAAAGCAATCTACCCCAATTACCTAAGCAAGAATTCTTGGGAGTCCTCACACTACCACCTTCTCATGCTGACAGAACACTTCCTGATGTTCAAAGCACATATACATTGGCCTTAATTTAATCTTCACACTAACTGACCC
Source organism: Cabassous unicinctus (assembly GCA_029593785.1). NCBI lineage: Eukaryota > Metazoa > Chordata > Mammalia > Cingulata > Chlamyphoridae > Cabassous > Cabassous unicinctus. Next base: position 1,196 of record JAQZBX010027576.1, on the reverse strand, counting down.
TGGTTAGGAATTATCATCCTCATGTGTTAATAAGGTAAGTGTCAGAAAGGCTGGAAACGTGCCCAAGTTCAGCTTGGCAGTGGCTTGTGGCAGAGCCGAGGTCAGCGTATATGCTCCAGTGAGGGGAGGGGAGGAATCTTTCCCACCTCCACAGAGATGGACTCTATTCAGGACCAAGATTTTCCAACCAAGGCCCGTCTAGTCTGAATGGGAATAGAAGATCCAACTCTGGATTTAGGATCAGAACTAAGAGTGTTGTAAACTCTACCTTCCAACCATTTTATCTAGATAAAGTTAACTGAAAAGGACATCAAGAGAAGAACGAGGGCTGGGGTAGGGAGAAGAGGAAGAAATAGCAAAACAGCAAAATGAAACTCGCAGCCTGAGGGACTATATGGAAGGGTGTGTTTAATTTCATGGAAGTTAAAATCAAATTGCCTAGTTTCAAATTCCAGTGCAGACCACTAACTAACTATATGATACTGGGAAAGTTATTTAACCCTTTTGAACCTTCATTTTCTCATTTGTAAAATAAGGATAATTATATTCCTCATTTAATAGCGTTGCTTGTACGTATCAAAAGAGACAATCCATATAAAAAGTCTAGTACTACAGTGCAGTGAGTACTCAATGAATCATAATGAAAACAAACTCCAGTTTTTGTTTTTTCTTTTAACATTAGCTGGGGCTGGGACTGTCCCGATAGGCTACTTTCCCGAGTCCCTGGCCAGAATCATCGGATATTTATTGAGTGCTTATATTAACCAGGTATTGTGCCAAGTTTTGTGGACCTAAAGTAAACGCAACCTCTTTCCTGATCACAAAGATATCAGTGCCTGTGAGGTGAGACCATCATTTTTCCTGGCAATTTCAATACGGTGTGATATGTGTTGAGATGGGGTGAATGCAGGGTGGTGTGGGAACCCAGAATGGGGCTTCTCACCAAGGCTCCCCAATCTGGAACCTGGTGTGACCCCATTGATTTGCCAGACCCCAGGCATACTCTGTACAAAACCAACACCTTGCCAGGTTTAGCGACAGGAATCACTGATGAAAACAGAACACTCTCAAAAGTATGGGTCACCCCTTGGGTCAAAAGCTTTGCCTTGTGGGACAGACACCACCCCTCCTCCCCCCCACACACACCCGGCCCAGCAGCACACGGGCTCTAGACCCGCCCAGTTGGCCTACCCGGA
>JAQZBX010027575.1:0-28284 GCA_029593785.1 Cabassous unicinctus | reverse complement strand
CCCAGAAAACAAATTAAAAATAGGAGAAATCCATCCAAGCCGCCTGTGAGCTGCAGCAGAGTGGTCTCGGATTGCTAGGCAACCCCAGGCAATCCTGTGGGAAGAAGGTCTGTGCTAAGCTTGTTCTGCAGAAGTAGAGCTCTCGTCCCCTTTGTGGGAACATGCTCGGCCGGGCCCCAGCACAAGTGAACAGAAGAAGATGCAGCGCCAAGAGCCCACAGCCGTTTGGACGTGTGGATTTTCCAGAGGACGGAGAAGAGACCGGGAGTGTTGACATGGTCAGGAATATCCGGATGCTCACCAGAAAACCCATCGGATTTCTCCATGTTTCCCAAGATCTAGATGTTTAAAATTCATGTAGACAAAATGTCTGCATTTTAACTGATTTTTTTGCAGCTTTCTTTACCGCCAGAGGCCAGAGGCCAATGTAAGCAAGGTTCAGAGGCTGGACGGAGATGGGGGCCAAGATGGGAGGTGGGCGCGGCAAGGGAGCTGGGTGGAGGGGTAGGAAAACGGAGACGGAAAAGGGCAGTAACTACACCTGGCTTAGTGCACCCAGGAGGCAGACAGGAGCAAGAAGAGGCTAATGCTCGCTTTGCACAGTTCAGTCCAAACCTCAATAGCAGTAAAGTGTTTGTGGATGTTGAAACGTTGACTGACCGTAAAATACTTTTAAAAGAAAAAGGCGGGGGCAGCAGCCTTATGAAAAATAACAAGACAATTCCATTTAAGGTCTTCAGAACAGTGAGATGACAAAGCCAGAAGAGCTACTTGCCTTCTAATGGGAAGACAGCGCCCTGGGCCCCCCCAAAGGGGATTGGTTCATGGAATCAGAGGGGCCTCAGAACAGGAGCGCCCTGGGGACCCAGCATGAGCCCACGGGAACTTCTCTCAGCAGCCGCGGCGACAGGGCGCTTGCCACCTCCCAAGACTGCCCCCCGCCAGGTCCTAAAACTCACCTGAGATCACCTGCTTCTGATCATTGTCCAGCCAGGAGTTCAGACCTCCCTGGGGGAGAGATGAAGAATCAGGAAGCCATAACAGTGACCCCCTTCCTGCCCCACTGCACCCCCCCCCACACACACACACACTCAGAGTACACATCTGACACGCTCCTTTCTCAAACAACCCCTCCCGCCCTGACCACCCTCCTGGAACCTCACACAGTGCTCCAGAGGCCCCTCCACGGGCCCAGAGCCCACGTCCGTCCTCCACGGCAGGTTGAGCCTCTCCGAGTTACAATCCCCCCCTCACCCAGGGGGTCTCGACGAAGGCGTCCACGGCGGTCGCTGCAGCACAGCCTGCCTCTCTTCAAGCCCTTTTCCTCCACGCGTTTCTGGGCATCCGCGTCCAAACTAAGGGGAGCCCATTTTCTCGCATTCCACTAAACTGAGTCCAACTGATCATGCCCTGCTTTGATCCTGCCATCCAGCACGGCAGCTGATCCTTCGCTTGGCGCCATCCCAAAGTTGAAACCAAGCATCGACGTGCTTGATCCGGGAGAAAGCTTTGGGCAGGTCAGAGTCGAGAAAAGAACCCTCCTCGCCAACGAAAAACCACTGGAAGAATGGGCTGTGATGGCAGTAAAGCCGCATCTCTACGCACACTTGGAAATCACGCTGCAGTAAATGACGTGCACAGACGTGATGGCTAACGTTTGGAATACGTCGCATCCCCTAATAGAAAATTCCTACTCTTACTATTTTCAGGAACTCCTCAGTGGCAATCACCATGTGGCCTTGTCCGATGAATGAAACGGTGTACATTTCACGAGGCGTAAGCCCGCATCCGTGGCAAACAAAGCAGACGGCCCCGTCTGGGCTCACGCTCCCACGGGGCGACTTGCCGCTGTGAGATGGCGCCACCCACGTGAGGTCACGGGCATCGTGCGAGGAAGGATACAGGTTATGGACGGCAGGCAGTGGGGAGCATGGCAGGATGGCCTCAGACCGCTGAGGACTTGAGCTGGTCAAGACTTTGAACTCGTCCTGATTTAAGTCCCACGTCCCTTTTTAAGATCTTTCCAAAGGAAGTCATTTTTAGCATTGTCATTGCGGCTTGAGCGGCGTCCCCCAGGAAGCTGTGTTCAAGTCCTCATCCCGGTAGCCGCGGACAGGACCTTATTTGGAAATAGGGTCAAGTCGAGGCGGGGTCACGCCGTTTTAAGGAGGCCCCAGCCCAATGCGCAGCGTCCTTAGAAGAAGAGAAGAGACGCACAGGCGAGACGAGATGGGAGCGGGGCGTCTACAGCCCCGGGACGCCAAGGCCGGCCGGCGCCAGAAGCCAGACTTGGCCAGGAAGGACGCTCTCCTACAGGTTTCGGGGGCGCACGGCCCTCCCGACACCTCCATTTTAGGCTTCTGGTCTCCAGGACAGTGGGACAATACAACTCTGTTGTTCTCGGCTCCGGCGTTTGCCGTGCCTTGTTGCGGCAGGCCGGGGAAACTAAGGCCTCGGGCGCCACGGCACGTTCCCACGTGCTCATTGCCTCATCCCGTCACCAGCAGCAGCAGCTGCCGGCCACCGCGGCCAGCCAGGTGCCGCCGCGGCACGCCTGCCCGTGGACCCTGGCCCAGGAGCCTGGACTGATGCTCCTGCTTCCGGTTCCAGGCCCTGGGAGGAGGCGTCTCTCAGTGGGGGACACCCTGTGCCCTGCAGGAGGAGGCGGCGCTGGGCAGCGGGGGTCTTGTCCCAGAGCCAGACAGCGGAGCCACCCCAGCTCTCCTTGTGCCGTCGCTCACCTTGGCGGGCCTCTTTCCTCCACGCAGCCTCCGTTTCCCTCGTTCTGCAAACTCGGCGGCGACGCTCAATCCCCTTCCCCTTCCCCAAGCTATGCCACCGCCAGGTACTCTGCCCACCTCCCCTTAGCTCACTCCCTTCCACCCAGTCCGCTGCTCCCATCCGCACACTCCGGCGAAACCCCTTCCCGCCGGCGTCCCGGCCCACCTCCTGTAATCCTATAACGGATTAGGTCGTGCCCCTCAAAAACACGCTGCCCTCACCCCTGGCCCCATGACCCTATTCAGAAATAGGGTCTAAAGGACGTGATTCATTAGGACAAGGACAAAAAATGAGCAAGGGCCCCAACCCGAGGCGATGGAAATAAGAAGGGGAAATTCAAGCACAGGCCCGGGGCAAAGGCCGGGGAAGACGGGGGAGGCAGCGGCTGGATGATGCAGCCACAAGCCGAGGAGCATCAAAGACCCCCAGCAAGCACCAGAAGCTGGAGGAGCCAGGAAGGCCCCTCCCCTGCAAAGGGAGGCGGCCCTGCCGGCCCCGTGAGAGGACACATCCCTGTGGCTCTAAGCCACCCCGTTGGCAGAACTTTGCTGCAGCGGAGACACTTCCTTAGCAAAACCCTTCAAAGTCTTCTCGCCGAAAGGGGCATTACCCACGCTCCTGAGCCGAGCACAGCCCTGCCCAGCCTACCCAGATCTTTTCCCTAACGCCTCCTGTGCCCTTGCCATGTGCCTGGCATTATCTACATCACCTCATTTATTCCTCACAACCACCTTCTGAGCAAGTGTTTTTTCATCCCCCTTGCAGAGAAAGAAACAGAGGGTCAGGGGGGACCAAAGGCTTTGCCAGGATCACATACCAGTAGGAACTGGGGGGTATAAAGAAATAAAAGAAGGATAGGGAATGCTGTCTAGTGGATGGCGTGGGTACAAAAACTCAAAGCACAGCGCAATGAGAAGCATGCCAACATTTCCTGATAATCCTTATATGAATGTGTAAATAGTAAGTCATACACTCTTTGGCGCCCAAGTCAGCGTCTTGGGCTTCTGGTTTACCCCCATAGCCCTCAGCACAGTCCAAGGTAGAGCACGTGTCCACTAAATGCTGGTCATTTCATGCTTTCAATACATTGATCAAAGAAGGAGCCGCAAAATCCACAGATGCTGCTCCTGACCGAGGAGCTTGAAGCCAGTGGATGAACGTCCTCACAAACGTCCCCGCCTCACAACGAGCTTCCGAGACGCTCCTTGTCTGCAGGTGCCCAGCAGAGGGTCATGGGGATCCCCCCTCTGACAAGCGTCTTTTGATGGTGATGAAGCCACGATGGCCGGCAGATGCCTCTGTGAAGAGGAGAGCCCCTCCCCGGGGGACAGAAGCTGCTCTGAGGGCTGCACAGAGCAGGAGCTCATTACAGGAGGACCGGGCAGCCCCCAGGCGCACTGGGGGCGCTGGGGAGCCAGGCTCGAGGCTAAGCGTCTAGAAGCAATGCCCGAAACCACCCTGCAGCACCGGACTGGGGACGTCACCCCCACCGTTGCACCCTGAGCACAGGATGCCGAATTTGCAGAAATAGCACGTGTGGTCAGCAGAATAACGGCCCCAAAGTTGGCCACATCCTAGTCCCTGGAACCTGGGACAATGTTCCATGACACAGCAAAGGGGAATTGAGTTTGCAGATGGGATTAAGGTGCTAATTAACTGATTTTAAAATGGAGAGATTATCCTGGATTATCTGAGTGGGATCAATGTAATCACAATGGTCCTTAAATGTGGATGAGGGAAGAAGAGGAGTGGGTCAGAGTGAGGCCAGGTGAGGCCTCGACTGGCCAATGCAGCTTTGACGAAGGAGGAGGGGTCCCCAGCCGAGGAACGTGGACAGCTTCTAGAAGCTGGACAAGGCAAGGGAGCGGATCCCCCCAGAGCCTCCAGAAAGCACCACGGCCCTGCCAACACTTTGATTTTAGCCCAGTAAGACCCGTGTCGAACTTCTGACCTCCAGAAGAGGGACATGATAAGTTTGTGTTGTTTTCAGCCACCGGGTTTGTTGGCGGCAACAGAAAACTTAGGGACTTTAATCATCAGCGAGTTGATTGCGCAGATGGCTGGTTACATCTGCAATCAACCGACGAGCTTGCCATCAGCAAGGAGTGACGTCTCTTCCGATCCGTGGAAGGCCTTAAAAGAGGAAGGGATTTCAGAGAGAGAATTCCCATCTCTGCTGCAGACAGCCAGCGTCTTCTAGGAACTCATCAAGGACCTCCATCTGAGTCCCTGGTTTGTAGCCTGCCCTACGGAATTTGGACTTGTGCATCCCCACAGTTGCATGAGACAACGTTGTAAAATCTCATACTGTTTGCAGATACCTCCTGTGGGCTCTGTTTCCCTACAGAACGCTGACTAAGACAGAGAGGCACCTTGCCTCTTTCCTCCGTGCCATTAGCTCTGGACCAAATCCTGCCGCAGACGTACCAGTTTGGCAAAGCCGTGTCGCACACCTGACCCTAGCTGCAAGGGACATGGGGAAAGCGAGAGTCTAACTCTTTCAGCTCCTGTTAGGGAAGCAGTCTCTGCCTGTACCGAGTCTCCTAGGGTGGGAGATTCCGCAATCACGGAGAGGCCTCCAGTTGCCAAGCAGCCAGAAAGAAGGGCTGGGAGCTCCCAGAGAAAGGTTTAGGTGGTGTTTTTGCTTCCTCGTTGCTAAAACAAATACCAAGCAATGGGTTGACTTAAACAATGGGAATTTATTGGCTCTGTGGTTTTGAGGCCAGAAGAAGTCCACATGAAGGTGTCACCAAGGCGATGCTTTCTTCCCAAAGACCTTGGCGTCTGGCACTGGCTGCCCGCATCCTTGGTCCTGGGCTCCTCTGCCACATGGCAAGGCCCATGGCGGCCTCTCCTGGCCTGACCCTTCTCCTCCAGGTTCCCTTGACCTTCAGCTTCTGGCTGCCCCCTCTGGCTTTTCTGTCTGACCTTCACTCTGCTCCTAAAGGACGTCCGCAATCTGGATTAGAGCCCAGCTGGATTCATTTGGGCCACACCCTAGCTGAAGTGCCATCTTGAAGAGGTCTTATTTACAATGGGTCCATACACGTTTTTCTGGGGTGCTTAGCTCCAAACCACCCCAGGGGGCATCTAGAGAAGACAGAGTATGTAATCAAAGATGAAAGGGCCTCACCCAAGAGTCCAATGGCAGCCACACGTGCTCCCAGGAGACGTGTGGAAGCATCCCAATCCCTGTCGTGATTGTAGGAGCTGAAGTGAACTATGGCCACGAACCCACTCCTGGCGCCTGCTGCCCCCTCAGCTCCACCGCATAGTTCTGTTCCAAGCAGGTTGTGCAAAAAATCAACCAAAAGGGTACATGAAATATAGATAGACATAGAGAAAAAGATTTAGACGTTGGCTCGCACGATTGTGGGGGCCAGCAAATCCAACTTCCAAAGGGCAGGCTGGAAACTCAGACACACGCTGCAGCCTTGAGACATAATTTCTTCTTCTCCGGGAAACCTCAGTTTTTGCTCTTCAAGGCCTTCAACCGACTGGCTAAAGCTCATCACCTACGTTTTCAAAGGAAATCACCTCTGCTTAAAGCCAGCTGATAGCAGGCGTCCACCACGTCTACAGAATACCTCCACGACGATACCTAGATGAGGGCGCCATTGAATCACTGAAGTACTCTCTTCTGTCTGTACCACTGTGAAGATGCCTCAAATCACTTTTGGACGTAAGGGACCTGTACGCCCTACACTCACAGATAGCCGTTTGTTGCGGCAGATCCGTCTTCCACTTCTGGGGCTGGGGGTGGAGGGTGGCATACTTCCACCTTCTCATCCCTCACGGAGAACCATCTGGAGCTCCCCCTCCGGACTCGCTCACTGACGTGCCAAGCTCAGGAAGGCAAGCCCCGGCAGGGGGCAGGGACCCTGCTCTACTGCTCTGTGGACTTGGGGAAGGCAGGGTAGCTTGAAGCAGCCTTAAGGAGGTGTGGTCGAAATACAACAAACGGTGTTCACAGTCTACAAATCATCAGTCTGACGCACGTCTACACCATGAAACCATCACCCGGCACGAGAGGGCACGTGTCCTTCGCCCCCCAAGTTTCCTCCTGCCCCTTTGTAATCGCTTCCTCCCACCCCTCCCTACGCCCCCAAACCCCCAGGCAGTCACTGATCTGCTCTCAATCACTGTAGAACTCGTGTGCGTTTTCTGGAATTTTATATAAATGAGATTACTCAGTACATACTCTTTTTTCTCCGGCTTCCTTCACTCAGCATAATTCCCCGCAGGCTTGTCCGTGCTGCAGTGTGTCATAGTTCATTCCTTTCCGTGGCTGAGTGGTACGTATTCCATTGCAGAATGGGCCGCAGTTTGCTCGTCCTCTGTTGGTGGAGGTCTGAGCTGTTTCCCACTTGAGAATACGCTTCCATTTGAAACAATAAGCGAGTTGGGTAAAGTCCGGCCTGGGCCTCGCCCTCACGTCCCCCCAGGTGAGGCCACAGACTGGGCCGCGTGGTCTCCAGGCTGTGGGAAGGAGCATCCCATGCTGCCAGCGGGAAGCCCATCTCTGGGGAGGGGGCCGTATTTTGGGGGCGAGTAGCCGTCCACATTTTTAAGCCTATTCCAGGGGAAAGGCTAATGGACTGTGAACAGGAAATCAGTTCACTGAAGCGAGCAAAAGAGCAGCACATTACAATTACTGTAATTCTTCTGGGGCAACACGCAGCATCCTGTATTTTTCAGGTTTGGGTGAGAATGAGAGAACGTGGAAGTTGGTGGGGATAGGCGAGGCGGAGAAGGGGAGATGCAGAGAGCCCCGGGCCAGGAAGCTGCCCTGGAGCCCTCCTCTGGGATGAAGAGTCTTCTGATGGGCCCTCCCCCCGCAGCCAGCCCACTCCGTCCACCCCACGCCATCCACTTCCGTCCAGTTTCCGTTGCTTGTTATCAAAAGACAGAGGGGAAGCGTTCCTTCCCAAGCAGGGCCGAGGCCCAGCCTCCGCACCTCACCCCCCACCGCAGCAAGCCAGCCAGTGAGCGGCAGGAGCCCTGACCCTTCTGCTGGGCGGGCACAGCCTCCCGAGGTCCCCGGGGCTTGTGTCCATGACAGTGGCCGTCCTTTACTGGCATCATCACCCCGCAGAGTTGATGAAGCCTCTCCCCACCTGTGGCAGAGCCTGCCCACGGGCCCCTGTCATCCCCTTCTTCACTGTAAGAGAACTGCTGGTATTTAGCTGAGCTCATGGCTGTCCAAGAAGAAAACACCTCCCAGCCTCCCTTGCAGCTAGGTGTGGTCACGTGACTCCATCAGGCCAATGGGACGTAAAGGGAAGAGTTGTCTGCAACTTTAGGGCCGTGCCCTCACACCCTCCCTCCCCCCCCTCCCTCCCCCTCTGCTTCCTTCATCGGGTGGAGGATGACATGCCAGGAGCCCTGGGCTTTTGTTAATGACACGAAACTCCCATAACATTAAACTGTGTACAATGCAGTGGCATACAATGCATTCACAATGTCTACCGCATTCTACAGCATCTTCCTCACCCCCAGAGGGGACCTCACCCACCTTCCTCCAGCCCTTTGCTTTTGGATGTGAAATGGCTGAAAGGCAGGTGTCTCCTACTCTTCTTGCTCCAAAGCACCAGCCGCTTTGATAGGACCGTCACAGCGCCCTTGGCTTCCTGGCTGCACGCGGCCCCTCAACCACGCGGAGGGGCCCTGTAAGGGCACCCATGAAGAACAGGGCCCTGTCCTAGCTGCCTTTGCAAGCATCGCTGCCACCCGCCCAGAGAAAGTGCAAGCTGCTGCAGGGTCTTCATTCCCTCACTTAGTCACCGTGAGACTTTGGGTGCCTTCTAGGCTCCCTGCCCTGAGTCAGGCCATGGCCCCTGGTCCTGCCGCCCAGCGCTGGGCGTGGAGCTGGGGAAGCAGATGGGTAAACAGCTAAAAGACGACGCCACCCCGTAAGTGCTCGGAGAAAGCCAGGAAGCCGCGTTCCACCCCCGGAGAGGCTTGCCGCCCTCTACAATATTTCCATCCACCTTCCCACACGCTCACATGGCCAGCCTCACCTCCAAGACCATTCTTAAATACCAGAGACACATACGCCGGAGGCGCCCGCAGCAGGCAGGGGCAGGAAAAGGCAACTCACAACAGACCCCCAAGGCGGCGAAGCGTCTAATCCCACCAGTCACCAAAGCTATGCAAATCAAAACAAAAGCACGCTTCTATTTTCTTGCACCTGGCAGATTTTATAAAGCCGATTTCACCCAGTGTTTCCGGGAGGGCTGGGGAATAAGCCTCCAGAACACTCACGGGTGGGATTCCGAGTTGGCAGCACTTTCCGGAGGGCAGACTGGCACTTGGATCAAAAGCTTTCGAAATGTGCTTAACCTTTAACTCGGCAATTCCACTTGTCGGAATTCACCCTTAGGAGGAACTCAGGAACAAACACAAAGACTTATCTTAAAAGATGTGTGTACTAGAATATTTGCAGCATTGTTTATAATATCAAAAGATGGAAAACAAACTAAATGTCCTACTCCAGGGTGCTTGGTAAATAATTTGTGCACTCATTAAAAATCCCATTGTGGAAGAATATCGGATGCCATTGCAAAGTGCTTACAAACCATCATATACAAAGGTTTACAGAACAGAATGTGCAATGCATCCTTCTCCGCAGGGCTCTCACGCCGGCTGCGAGGCCGCGCTCTCTGGGGCGGCCGCTGGCGCCCTCTGCGTGGGTGGGCAGCGGGAGAGCTTTTTATGTTCTTTTTTGAATTTCATTGTCTATTCTAAATTTTCTACATTGACCCCGAATTACAGTTGTAGTCAGGAAAGTACGAGGATGATTTCTTACATTCGATCACAAGTGTTTTACCTGCAGTTTCCCCTCCAAGGTACGAGTCTGCAAGGCAGGAAGGCGAGAAGACTGCTGTGTTGAACGTGAGGTCCGACGCAGGGCTCTTCGCTGACTTCTGCTTTGGCCAAGAACCCTACGGCGCACCCTAGGAAAACGCCTGCAGCTCCTGGATGCACGGACCTGACACAGCGCTAATTATGCAAATAAATCACTGGCTAATCAGGGAGACTTGTTGCTCTTGCTTTTATTTTTCTACTCAGTGACCAGACTGAAAAAGTGTTGCGTCAAAGAGACCAAGAGGCAGCTTTATCTATTCTAGAAAGGAATGGCCAGTAACGGGGCGCGTGATGCCGCCTCTTAGCGTCCCTTCTCAGATTAAGTTCTAAATTGACTTGCTGGTGACATACCGTTCGGAGCTCTCAACATGTCATTTGAGCTCGCGGGCCATTGCGGCGACACAGGCACCACCTTCCAGCAGCTCTGCTTCTCCTCCCACCCCCACCCAGGCCCAGGTTTTATTATTATTTGAACTGAGTTTCTGGAAGTTTCCATCATTGCAACATAAATAGTTTTAAGGCTCACGGTTCATGAGAGGACTAGAGGGAAATAAATAACATTGATTGGATGCCTATGTGCTGGGTGCCTCACATGTATTTTGAATTTTCTCCTTTAGCCCTCAAAGTAGCACTGCGAGGCATGCTTGCCGCTAAGGAAACGAGTCTCTTAGGGTCTTGGATTCCCTAGGCCACCTTAACAGAGCACTGCGTGCCAGTGGCTTCCAACGACGGACATTTATCCCCACCCAGCTCTGGAGACCAGAAGTCCGGATTCAAGGGGTCGGCAGGCCGCACTCCCTGCAGGGGGGCTCTGTCCTTGGCCCCTCCTGGCTTCTGGCCTGGCTCGCCAGCAGTCCCAGCCGTCCTTGGCTCATGGCAGGACTCAGTTTCCCCCTCTGTCATCACATGGCTTCCTTCTGGCTCTCTGTCCACACATATCTGTCTCCAAATGTCCCCTTCTTACAGGGACACCAGCCCTGTGAGATTAATGGTTCACCCTCCCTGAATCTGACCTCGTTTTAACTTAGCTAGTTCCATCTGTAACGACCCTATTCCAGATAAGGTCACACTCCCAGGTACGGGGTAGGACCTTTGGGGGAAATAGTTAACCCATAACACTTAGGATCTGAACAATGCAATCCCACAGGGTTGCCCGTGCACGGCAGCTGGCTTCCCCAGAGCCAGCCGCCTGGGTGAGCCCCAAGACGGGGCCTCACCGCCAGGGAGGGCGGCGCTGGGACCAGACTCCGACCGGCCTCAAAGCCAGCGCTCCCTGCCCTTAGCGACGCCAGCGGCCCTTGCGTTTGAGTTATCCAGGAGCTCTTAAAACCTGGGTGTGTACACTGTACCCCCAGGCCAGACACATCAGGCCCTGGCTGGGGCCCAGGCATGAGGACTTTTCTGCCCCCACAGGTGCCTCCTGCTCGTAGCCCAGCTGAGAGCCGCTGCCCCGGACCACGCTCCCACACACACGGGCCTCTGAATCACCACGTGTGCCTCGGCTGTTTCAAAAGCCTGTCCAGGATCTGTGGGTCGGAAGACTCTTAAATGGCCCCTCGTACAGAACGACACGGGGCTGTCAGGGAACCTCTTTGAAGAAAGCAGTTGTTCTGCAAGGAACAAAATCAAAGGGGCACAGCCGCTGCGGAAGGCAGTTTGCGGTTCCTCAGAAATTTGGGTGTAGAATTACCACATGACCCGGCAAGCCCACGGCCAGTATATACCCAAAGGGTTGAAAGCAGGGCCTCCAGCAGATATTTGCACACTGATGTTCATAGCGGCGTTATTCACAATTGCCAAAAGATAGGAACTACCCAAGTGTCCATCAGCCCGCGAATAAGGGACGCAGTTCTGCTGCCTGCTACAAAACAGGTGAACCTTGAAGACATCATGTTGCTGAGATAAGCCAGACACACAAGGACAGATATTTATGATCTCACGTATATGAACTAATTAGAATATGCAAATGCATAGAGTCAGAAATGGGAGCACAGGTTGCCAGAGGCGGGGCTGGGGGCGGGGTTAGCAGGTGCAGGGCTTCTGCTTGGGGTGAAGGAAAAGTTTTGCTCAGGGATGGTGGTGAATGTGATTTACACCACTGCACTGTATGCCTGAAAGTGACTGAAACGATTTTAGGCTGTATACATATTATCACAATAAATGTTTTTTTAAAAAAGCAAAGTGGGCCTGTCTTGGAGACTTCCTCAGGATTCAGGCATGAACTTCTAAACCCGTATCCGATACCAGGGGCACATGCCGTCCAGGTGGGTTCCTCCATCTGTCCCTCTGTCTGTCCACGCCCTCCCAGATTGGGGCAGGTGAGGAAAGAGACCATTTGGAGTTACCTGGTCGGTGGGCTGGCAGGTCCCAGAAGCCCGGCCGGGCCTCGGCAGGTGGGGCCCCTGAGCACGCATCTGCGCCTGCGCCAGCGAATCGTTTCCCATGTCGGGGTGAGAACTGCCTGCCTGGACCTCCAGGCACCACCTCCTCGGGGGGCTGCCTCCCCAGATCAGGCAAAGATGGTGAAATGAGCGGGTGGCATTCCAGGACGTGGGGAGGGTGATGCTCTTTCCGACTGCAAAGAAAGGGCTCACATTAGGGGAAGATGCCAACTCTTTGGGGCCCCAGGGGCACCCCTTGCAGATTGCCCCTTGCATTGCACCCCAACAAATGGTACCCAGACGAAGACTCTTGCCGTCCTCCCTGAGAACGGGTGGCTCATGGAGGGTGCAGCTATGTCCCCCGGCCTCCTCCCGCCGAGCACAGGGGACCCCAGCCGCGGAGGAGACAGTGAGTCTGCCGCCCGAGGAGGCCGCCGAGGGGCACGTGCCGGCAGCACACACCCTGGGAATCTGAGCCCGCGTCCTCAACATGCAACGTTTCAGAAACCAAGAGACAACTCTATTGGGAGAACAAGGGCTAATTAAATTTACTGGGATCATTGAAGAGGAAATTATTTAATATTCTGAACAGAATTTAATATTTGAAAGCATGAATGGACTTGCTCCACTGTGAATGGCCTCTCTGCCCCCGGGTTCACGTGGAGCAGGATCCACACGCCAACGGGGGGCGGCGTTACCGGGCGAGGGGCGAGCTGGAAGGGGGCGCCGTGGCTGGAAACCAGGGCAGACAGAGCGAGGGATCGGCGGTGGGGGGGGGTGCCGTGGCCCGGTGGCATCGCGGGCTGAGGAGTGTCTGCAGACCTGGCGATGCTGCCTCGGCCCCAAGGGCCCGGCGTGTGCCCCTGCGAGGTCGACAGTCCCGTGCACGGTGCTGAGGCCCGTGGCCTGCCCGCCCGGGGCCTCCTCTCGGCAGCACCGTCACCGTCGCCTTATTCACATTTCCAGTGGGAGGGGCAGGAAGCTCATGCTATTCCTTGAAACAAAGGCATCTCGGCGCCTCTGCGTCTCCTGGGGAAAATGGCGGGAGACGCGGGATGTTTATCCAGGTCCGCGAGCACCTGCGTTTGCTCGGCCTGATTTCCCTCCTGCCACCTGGAGCACCTGGAGCGCGTTCCTGTAAGGAGCTCTTCTCTGAGGGCCCCTTGCTCCACCTGGGGCTCCCAGCGGGGCCACCGCGAGCGCACACAGGCAGGCCCTGGCCACCGCAGCCGCCTCGGCAGAGGCTCCTGTGCCTCCTCGTTCTGGGTGCGTTGGAACCACAGGGCCAAGAGGGCCCCGACACGTCTGTCCCCCCAGGGGGAGGTAGGGCTGGGCGGTCATCAGGCCTGGGGGACTCTGCCAACCCTGGCAAGCTGCGCAGGACCCTCAAAATCCCCTGGGAAGGGGGCGAAGGGGAGGGGAGAGGGCACTGAGCACAGCGCACTCCTCCACGAGGAGAGAAGATAATTTCCCGAAAGAAACCAGCGTGGTGGGAGGTTTCTTATCCAGAAACGCTGGGTGAGAGCCTCAGCTAGCAGAGGCGGCCAGGGGCTCGAGGCCAGGGGCCCAGCGACCTCCAGGTACCTGCAGACAGGTGAGGTTCTCTAGGGAGCAAGGGCAGAACCCAACTCCCCCGGCCGGGTCAGAAAGCTGGGAAGCCCAGGGGCGGAGCAGGCTCTTAGAGACCCAGTGAGCTCTCTCCCTCTCTCTCTCCCCCTCCTCTCCCTCCATTCCTCTCTCCCTCTCTCTCTCTCTCTCTCTCTCACACCTTTGACTCTCCCTTTTAGTTCACCAAATCTCTCCTACTGCTTGTGAGGTTCCCCTGGTGTCTTAGTTTGCTAAAGGCCGCCCATGCAGTTTTCCAGAAATGGGTTGGCTTTGTAACAGGAGTTTATTAGGTTAGAAGCTTACAGCTCTGGGGCCGTGAAAATGTCCCGATCAAGGCCTCAGAGGTGCTCTCTCTCCGAAGGTCGGCTGCAGGCGATGCTGGACTCCTGCCACGGCTCTGCCGTCTCCTCCAGCCTCACTTCCTCCCCGAGCTCAGCTGGGGGCCATCAGGCTCCTGGCGGTGTCCGCTGCTCCCTCGTCTCCTCCGGGCCTCGTTGCCAGCTCTGCTTTGGGCTGCTCCGTCTGCGGCTTTTCTCTCTCCCAGGTCCGTCTCTGAGCTCCTGGGTTCCTTCTCTCCATCTCTACGGCTTTTTCCCTGTATCTCGGGCTCCAGTGAGAGGATTCAGACCCACCCGGGCTACGCCCTGCTGGAGCAATCCAAATGGCCCTTAGTGGATCTAATCTAATCAAACCACAGAAGGTTCCATTTAAGAACACAACTTTCTGAGGTCCACAAAAGACTCAAACCAACACTGGGATGGGCGGGAGGTGGCGGGCGGGACACCGGCTCCCAGAGTTCAGGCCCCCAGGCCTGCAGCCCCGGGGGATGCAGAGAGCATCTGCCACCGGGATTGGACGTAAAGTCCCAGCGAAGCCTGCGGGTTGGCCTGGCTTTTGTCTTGGGCCCACCGTGTACCCATCACCCTGAGGCCGGGGTCCAGGCCACACATGAGGGAGACTGGCCACTCCACCGGAGCCACTCCACCGGAGCCCCGTGGACGGGGATGGGGCTGGTGAGAACCACAGAAACACCTGCCTCTGGGGCCCAGGGCATCTGGATTTCCAGGTGAGCCTCCTGGTGCAGGGTCCCAGGACGAGGGCCACAGCAGACAGAAGCCTCCAACACTTTGGAGACTAATCCTGTGGCACTGGCACCCTGGGGATTCGCCCGATGAAACGCAGACCTCGCAGTGGCCAGCCTCCAGCGTGGCGTGCTGTCACTGACCTCGCAGTGGCCAGCCTCCAGCGTGGCGTGGTGTCACTCAGAGTCCAGGGGTTACTTCCTTTTTACCTGTAAGTGAAAGCAGGGACCTGGAGAGCGGGTGTGCTCTACAACGGCAATTAAAAGGAAGCTGGGTCGCCGGGCAGAGTCAGTAGAATGTTCCCAGGACTCACTCCCTCCACGTCCTTCCCAACTCTCCACCTCGACACGAGACTTTCTCAGAGCCAGCGAACCCTCACATGCCACTCTCGGAAGAGCTAAAGCTTGAGATGAATTCATATTTTGCTTTCTTTAATTGTCTGTCCTACTTCTTTCCCATTCAGACGGATTCTCGTGCCCATCTGTGATCCCCATTTAAACACCCGAGCCCCTCTACAGCCTGTGCCTGGTTCCCACTCCTGCCCATTGCTCCTAACCTGTTTGAGTCCAGGGGTCTTCGAAGGTTCAGCGGCTCTGTCGCCAAGCTCACGGTCTGGGCATCCCGCGGAGGCAGGCAGCAGCCACGGGCAGATCCCCAGAGTGAAAGCAGCCTCGTGGTCCCCGCCACATGCTCTCCTGAAGGGACCTTCACCATCCTTCTCCGGGCTGGTGGAGGAGGTGGGAACGGCAGGCGCCCTGCCGTCTCACTGTGGGGTGGGCAGATGAGCAGGTTGGTCTGGGAGCTCCTTGACAGCAGGGACCGTAGGAACGGGCGGTACCCTGCAGGCTCCCACCCCTGCTGACCCCCGCGACGGGTTTGAACCCTGGTCCAAGGAACCCTGCCAGGCCTCCTCAGATCCCAGCACCGTGCCGGGCTCCAGGGTCCACGACGACCCATCGGTGGGAACTCATGAAGTACCCACGGTGTTCAGCATCGTATGCTCGGCCGGTCATCCAGGAGCATGCGTCCCCCCCTCGGGGCACAGGGGGGCACAAGGGTGAGGGGAGTTCACACTGGCTGTGAGAGACCCGGCTTCCAGGTGTCCCGTTGTGCCCCTCCTGTCTAAACGGTCTTGAGCATCCTTTGTTTCGTCACCTGTAAAAGGAGATGACCGCCAAGCTTTCTCCACGCTCTAAAATTCGCTGCTTCTGTAATTCAGGTCTAAAGTGGGAGTTATGGACGAGTCAGGCCCAGAGGCATGGGGGGGCTCGTGGAAAAGGGCTGGGGTGGGATAGGCGCCCTGGCATCGCCGGGACCCCACCTGCACCCGCAGGCACTGGCACGAGGGGTCCAGCGTGTGGCAGCCTCCTGTGGGCTGCAGGGAGCCCCAGAGAAGGGGTCCAGGAAACCCGCCCACCCAGGGGCCTGGCAGAGGAGCTTTCCTGGCCAGGCCACACCCCTCCCTGCCTCCTCCCAAATTAATTCACTGGAAACAGAGCATGAATAGGGAGAATGAGAAAAAAGCCACTTTCATTAGACAATAACATGAAATATTTGTAAATCCTGGAGTGGACAGTGATTAAATATGACATAAAATACAGAAGCCAAAAAAAATAGAAAAGACTTGACTGAAAAATAAACAGGATAGAGGGGCTGAGAGGTAACTGCCAAGGGGTGTGGAGCTTTTCTTTAGGAGTAATGAAATTGTTCTAGAATTTTTTATGACGAACGCACAGCACTGTGGTTATACCAAAAGCCACTGACTGTACACTTTGGACAGACCGTATGGTAGGTGAATATATCTCAATAAAACTGCTTTAAAAATAAAAAATAAACAACTTCTGTATAGAGAAAAAAATTTAAGTTAAAAGGGAAATTGCACAGGGGGTAGAGGTTTGCACAGAAAAATATAATGGCCATGAGACGTAGCGAACGATGCTCCACCTCACTCATAGTTAAAGAGATCTAATAGCCAGATATCATTATTAAACGTCAAATTGGCAAAAATATTTAGTAATACCCAGGGTTGGACAAGGTAGGAGTAAACAGACATCCTCTTACACACAGGAGATGGAACTGTAGATTGGTAAAATGCTTTGGAAGGACTGTTTAACAATAGCTATTGTTTTTTAAACACGACATGCTTTTGATCTAGCGCTGCCGCTCCTAGGAAGCTGCCCCACTGCCTTGCCTTCACTGGGAAACCGAGATGGACACACAAGTTACTGCCACGTTGTTAAACAGGCCGCACACGGAGCCTTTTAAAAACAAGGAGAACCCTGTGTGCTGACAGGATGCCATGTCCAAGACACGTTGCAGCAAGAAAACAAGTTCCAGAACAATATACGTAGAATCCTGTGTATGTAGGGGGGAAATGATAGTATGTATAAATTTTTAGGAAAAATGCACAACCAGCCTTCCTGCTGGGGTTTGAAAATGGAAAGCTAAGATATTTTTAATTTCTACTTTTTAACTTTTCTATACTGTTTTAATGTTTTCACAATCAGCACAAATCTTTTTTCCATTTAAAAAAATTGTTTTAAGGGAGATGAGAAAGCCATGCTCTGATTTTCTTGGTGAATTTAGTTCTCTCTCCTGCTTTTTTATTGCTAATTCTTATACAAGTTTATTGTAGGGGGGAATGTATAAAAGTACAGCTTTTCAGAGGAAAAAATAGTAAAAATCATTCATAATCCCCAAATCAAGATATAATCGCTGTCAATATTAGGGATTTTATCCATCCAAACCTAGTTCTATGCATGTATATGTGTATGTACATATGTACACACGTGATTTGTATATTTGACTCAAGTCTCCCTTCAGCTGTTGCTCCATTTCTTTGCTCCCCTTTGCAGGAAAGTAGTATGAGCTCTCTTTTCATACTATTTCCACCTCATCCCCTCCCACTCTCTCCTGAGCCACCTCTAAACAAGGTTTGCCTCACTGTTTCTCGAAGCCTTTCTCCAGGCTCAACCCAGGGGTCAGGTCTCAGTCCTCATCTTACTCCTCTTCTGGCAGCGTTACTGCCATTAGCCTGCTTCCTCCTTGAAAGACCACCTCCACTCGGCCCCCGGGGCATCACTTTCTCTCTTGGGCATCTCCTTATATTCAACAAGCACATGCACCATGACCTTTGCTCATTCCTCTTCAACTCCCCAAACTCTAGTCTTTGATGTGCTCTAGGGCTCATCCTGGGAAACCTTCCCCTCGATTTAGGAAAGGTGTCACTTCTCATGTTCAGGCTCATGGCTTTAAAGATCATTGTAGTAATCCCTAGAGCAACCTCTGAAAAAGTACAAATAGATAAGGATGCATAGCTAATATGTAAATTAAAATGGAACAGTACAGCATATTCAATTAACCCAAAAGAAGCCAGAAAAGGAGGTACAAAGGAACAAGGAACAGAGGACACAAACAGAAAACGAATAGTAGAATGACAGACTTAATTCTGACCATATCAATAATTGCACTAAATATAAATGGACTATACCCTCCATGAAAAAGACAGAGGTTGCCAGATACACAGATAGATCAAAAGTTTTGAAAAAAGGGGTGGGGGGCGGGGAAGATACCGTGCAAACGATAAGCATAAGTAGGGCATGAGGGTTAACCCCAGCAATGACGGGGGAGGTTCACTGGCCACAGGACAGGAGCTGTCCAAGGTACATTATAGCCGCACATAAAGCCCACAAGGTCCCTGCCTTCAAGGAGCATCCCACGTGAAAAGAGCAAACAACAAACAGGAGAAGGAATCATATGGTTAAAGCAGGTGCTGAGACAGCGACTGAGCAGAGACCACTCTGAACCTCCCTAAGCCTTCCCAGGGAGGGTGACATTGAAAGCAAGAGAAGAAGCCCAAGAGACCAGCACAAGGGGAGGCTCTCACGCAGGTAAGAGCCCAGGTGTTTCTACTAACCAAAGGGGCTGGGGTGCTGGAGTGTGGAGGGTAGGGAATGGGTGAGGCTGGAGAGAGGTCAGCAAAAGCCCAACAATGTCTGAGCCTTAGCCCATGAAAAAGACTTTAGTGTCCATGCAAAGGGCAGCCCAGGGGAGGGTTTCAGCACGGAAGGCGGGGGAAGGACTTGCTGCTCTAGAAGCTCTGGGGCTGCAGGGTGAGAGTGGACTGGGGAGGGAGAACCTGGTTGGCCCTGCAGTAGCTATGGAAGGCCAGGTGCAGCAGGAACTAGGGAACTCCTGGCAGCGCCAGATTCCTGGACTCTGATTTTCTAGCCAGGTGGTCTTTGCTCATCATGGTGTGGAAGTAGACGAAGAACTCAGCTCCAGGGCAATTCTTCCAGATTTCTCTTAAGAAAACAACCACTGCTCTCACACCCTGGCTGCAGCAAGGAACCACTGAAGGGCATCCAGGAGTTTGCAGGCCTGGTGAGGCGCAAGGGGCAAGCGGGTGTCATGAGGCAGTGTGTCCCACTGTCGATGGTTTTTGTGTCGAGGGGGATCTAACTTTGGGCCAGTAAAAAAAGGAAAAGGAATCTTCTCCCATCACCATAGCAGAAAGAGAGAAAGAAACACATGCGAACACTGAAGTCATTCCCAGGAAGCAGCCCAAGCCATCATTTTGCAGATAAGCATTAGAAATGAAAGGCTCTTTACGCTCCCAAATTAGCACACGTGTGTGCAGTGGAAAACGGGAACTGAAATGGCCAGAGAGCGAGCTAATGAATGCTCCATGCCCAAAGTGTGAACCTGAAGCCCTGGTGGGTAAAGGACCTGGGAATTTTCTGTATCTGGTAAAAAAAACACAGACTCGAGGGAGGCCCGGCCTGCCGTCACCTCCAAGCCAGCCCCTGGCCGATGAGCCTGCGGCTGAGGGTCAGGACACACCAGACACGGACCCCAAGCTCCAGCTCAGCAACCGCCGGGACCCTCGGTTCAGCCCTTGCCATCCCGGCTGCCCCTTTGCTCACCACCTACTTTGTCCCACCTCGGCTGGGGCGGTCACCGAGTCCAGCTCAGCCTGAGGTGCTGGGGAGGGCCTTCCCGACGGCGAGGGTGACTGGGGGGCAGGCGGAAGGGTGGAGGGAGCCCCCATCCCACTCTTCTCCCCCATGCCGCCTCTGCCCCTCTAGACCTGCAGGGGCTGCGGCGCCAGGTGTGTCACCTCCACCGCCTGGTTCGCTGGGCCCTTCCCCAACACACACCCTTCCTATTAAGGAGGCCAGGCCACCTGGCCAGAATGGAGGGCAGGACCCCCCAAGCCTCCCCTAGCCGAGGAGGCGCCTTTGACACCGAGAGTCTGGCCCCGAGGGCAGATGGACGAAGCAGAGGGAGGGCGCCCCCGAGCGGCCAGGCACGTGAGCCCTGTCCAAGCCCCAGAAACAGCCCATCACGCGAGTCGAGAGACGTGTGCAGCCGGCGTGGGGTGTGTCTGTGGGAGACCCAGGAGGCCTTCCCAGTAATTTCACATCCTCGATTTAGGGCTCCCGCATGTCCTGCCAAAAGCATTTGATCTCCTTACATCTGCCCCTCTCTGCAGACGGCTCCGCGCTCTCTCCCGCCTTCCCGCTCTCTCGCTTCAGTTTCTTCTCTCGTCTCGTGGCCTCTCCCCTCTCCACCCTTTATGGCTTGGGGTGTTGATTGTCTTGTCTCTGCACCCCCTGCCACGCTCTTCCCGGGAAAAGCAGCCTCCATGTGTCTTTGATGTGCCCCAAATGCACAACTGATATTTTTCTTATGAAACCCACCTTCCATCCTTTGTCACAGATCCTGAGACCCAGGCTGTACTTGAAAACAGTTTGCATGTCCCGGGTTCTCTTCTCAAACTGATGGCTCCGAGGAAGGTGTTGTCAGAAAACCCAAGGATGAAAAGCCCCTATTATTCACCTTCACGGAGTGTGAAGTCTCGTCAGACTCCAAGCTCTCACCTGCCAAGGGCTAATTTAAGAAAAGCCCAGAAATTGAGTCAGAGCAAAAACTCAGCGGAAGGAGACAAAGAAAGCCACAGGCAGAGAGAAAGGCACGGAAGGAGCGGCCCCTCCTCACGCCGCGGCTCGGGTCTCCCCCTGGTCTGCAGGGCCTGGAGCGCCGTGGTCCTCTCGGAGGACGCCACCGGCAAGAGGGACCCACAGGAGCAGGGGCTTCCTTGCACCCCAAAGCCTTCCCTGCTCTCAGCGATCTCAAAGAGGGCAGCCCCTGCCCACAGCCATGGCGGCCAGCGTCGCTCCCAGGCCCCTCGCCCTCTGCCTTCCTGCCCCAAGGACAGGCTGGCTGCTGCCTCGCGAACGTCCACCACCTCCAGGGCCGGGGGCAGCCCACCCTCGGGGTCTGCCGGGGAAGCCGCGATGGTCCCAGCAGCCGGAGCTTTGGTGAGCTCAGAAGGCAGCGCGGGGTGGGAATTCTCACCTCTTAGAGAAATGGGGAGTCCCTTCGGCGTGAAGGGAGCTCGCGCCCCGGGGCCGGGCACGCAGCGTGTCCCCGAGCAGGCCTGGACTGACCTGTGCACTGTAGCCTCTGCACTCCGCTCTGGAGCCCACCTGAGATGACCACGGAGGCCCTGCCGGCCTGGGGTCTCAATGTGGACCCTTCGCTAAGGCTGTGATTTGGGTGAGGAGGGAGTTCACACACGCTCTGGAAGTGAACGAAGGACCCCTCCCACTTCACAGAGGAGAGGCACGGCCTCTGCTGGAGCACTCGTGAGCAGCCCGATTCCCAAGCCAAGAGGGAGGCCCCGAGCCCACGGCGGACGGGGCATCAGGCATGTCCTACCCGCGTGGGCACTGCCCAAGCCGGCCCGCTGCCACCCCTGGCCCCCCACCTTCTCTTCTCAGCACAGCCCTGGGGCCCAGCCCCCGTCGGCTGCTCTCCCTCCTCGGTTCAGACCCTCCAGTGGACCCCGCCTCACTCAGCAAGACCCAGAGAGGAGCGCAGAAGCGTTCAGGGCAGCTCTATGGCTCACTGCCCCAGACTGGGAACCACCCAAGTGTCCACAGGCAGGAAAACGGACAAGCGAGTCGCAGTCCAGCCACACGTGGACCAGCTTCTGACACACAAGTCGCACGGAGGGATCTCAGGTGCGTTATGCTGGGCTAGAGAAGCCAAGCTCTGCCTGCTTCTGTCTGTATCAAATTCTGGAACAGGAAAATGCAATCTCCGGTGCTGGGAATCAGAGCCGTGGCTGCTTCACTGGGCTGGGGGGTGGGGGGAGCTGACTGAAAGGGGCACCGGGGACGTGCCAGGGACACGGCGTTTGCAGACCTTGGCGGAAGTGAAGGTTATGCATGTCTATGTATATGTCAACACACATCAAACTGTGCATTTTCCTATATGGAATTATAACTCAGTAAGAAAAAGCCTGAAAAAGAAGAGCAAGCCTGAAGCCATAAAGGCCAAACCCCCTTGACTTCTCCCTCCTCCGCTCCACTCCCGCCCTTCAGCCCCCCTCGCTGTCCCTCCATCTTGCCAAGGGAGCCTCTGCCACAGGGCCCTTGCCCTGCTGGCCCATCTGCCTGGAAGACACCTGCAGATATCCACACAGATGCCTGCAGTTCTCTGGTTGGCTCAGCCTGGTCTTTGCAGAGGCACTGCCTTAGCAGACAGGACCACCATGGGGGCTGGGGCCAGGCAATCCTGCTCCCTCTTCTCAACGTTGTTTTCCATCTTGGCACTTTCAGTTGCTACACATATGTACAGGCACATGTGTGTATATGTGTATCTACATGTGTGTGCGTGTGCATGTGTGTCTATGTGTGCGTGCAAGTATGTACACACATGTGCTGTGTCTCTGTGTGCACATGTGTATGTGAATGACATGCATATGTGCATGTGTGTACATGTATGCTGTGTGGGCACATGTGCACATGTATCTGTGTGTGTGTACAGGTTACACACATGGGCACATGTATACTATGTGTGTTTATGTGTGTGTACATGGGTCTATGTGCACGTGTATACATGTATGTCTGTGTGTCTGTACCTGACTTGTATGTGTAGGCACGTTTAGGTTGTTGGGGGTATGCATGCACATGTGTGTGGCATGTGATGCACATGTGTGCACATGTATGTTGCATGTGGGCTGTGTGTGCACACGTGTGTTGCACATGCTCGTCTCCCTCCACCCGAATGGAGCAAGGACTCTGTCCTCCCACAGCCGAGCCATAGCCCTGGCCTTGGAGCCTGGCTGCAGTCGGCCCTTCATAAACCACTGTCCAAGCAGGGCCCCCCGGCAGTCCTCCGCGGCATCCACCTGCAGAAGGCGAACCCTGTGCAGGAGGGCCCTCAGGGCCAGCACACGGCCTTGAAAGAGGGCGGCATGCCCTCCTCCCACAGCTCCCGAAGTCCTTTTTCCTGTCCCTGCCTGGATGCAGCCCCGTGTCTCTGTGCAGGCTGAGCCCCACCAGAGTCAGGGGTGCCCCAGGTAATCCGTGCACCTGCCGGAAGCCCCTTGCAAACCTCTGCCCAGGGCCGAGCCGTTACGTCTGAACGTCACCTCCCCTTCCCTGCACGTCACCATCAGATGCTGGGCAGCCTCTGGCCCCACGTCAGCCCCCCATGTCCCCTAGCCTTGGAGCCCCAGGCCACCCAGACCTTCCACGGGGACACCAAATAAGCCCAGGTCACCAGACAACCCCCACCCGCTGCCCTTGCCTGCCCTAACCAAATGTGGCCCCCGACCAGGGGCCCGGTGGCTCAGGAGCTGTTCCATCCTGACATAAGCCCCCTCCCCAGCCCTCCACGTTCTTGCTAAACCCCTGGGTCACCTGTCCCCAGCCCAGCTCCCACCTGGCTTCCATCCTCTAGCGCTGGTCTAGCAGGGGCCAGGGAGAAGGGAAGATGCCCCCAAGGACGTTGAGGCCAGATCAGGGCCATTCCCCTTCACAGGCAGGTCCATGGGGACAGAGGCGATCGGTGGCTGCTTAGGGCTGGGGTGCAGGAGGACAGCTCAGGGGTGAGGGGTTTCCTTCTGAGGTGATGAAAATGCTCTACAATTGACGGTGGTGATGGCAGCACAAGTCTGAATACCCTAAACACCCTGAACCGCGCACTCTCAACAGGGAAGAGTGCGCTATGCGGATCACATCTCAGTAAGGCCCCTCCCCATCCCACATACGTGAACACTGGAGAGGCACGAGAAGCAGCTTCTCGCTCGTGTCCATTGCCCCCTTGTTGTAGCAGCAAAGACCCTCCCCTCACCCCCCAGAAAGAGCCGTGGGCCCATCCCCAGCGCTGGGGACCACCTCCTTCTATGGGGACTCAGGACTGAGGAATCCTAGGCAGACCCAAAAGGGGAGGGAGCAGGGAAGGAATGGGCCTCGGACCAGGAAGAGGGAGCGGGAGAGCATGGTGGCTCGAATTATCATGAGCTCTGAACTATCCTTCTCCCAAAATACCGTTCAACATGAAACAGATATTCCGCCGAGCTGTAGCCAGAGAAACAATAACACGTGAATTCTATTGTCATCCCTTTCATTCCCTCCTCTGGCTCAGAGAGTTGAGGGACGCCTCCAATGGGAACAGCAGGGACCCAAACAAGGGCTGTGGTCTCCAGGGTCCAAGATGGCCCCATGGCCCCTATTCCTGGCTTTCATGTGCCCATGGGGCCTCCCTGCCCATGTTGATGGCACTAGGCTGGACCAGCGGCCGACAGGATACGACAGAAGGGATGGAGTCTGGCTCCTGAGGTCGGGCTGTAAATGATGCGGAAGCTGGCGTCTCGGCTGGCGTCTCGGCTGGCATCTTGGCTGGCGTCTCGGCTCGCATCTCGGCTCTCGCTTTTTACTACACACAGCAAGGAAAGGCAGGCCACACCTCTGCTAAACATCCAAGTTCATCTCTTCTGGCTTCTGCCTTCCACCTGACATCAGACCCACTTCCGCCAAGTTCACTGCCTCTTTGTAACGAGGCTCACCTTTCCTCTAGATCCCAATAGCACATTCTTATTTCCTTCTGAAGCCTCAGCGGAAGCACGTTTTCCATCCGTATTTCTGCCAGCAGTCCTTCAAGGCAATCGAGGCTCTTCCTATCAAAAGTCTTTCAGCCACTCCCCATTCCCGACGTCCTGGTACCGAAAGCAACTAGCCTGCTGTGCATTTGTGACAAGGCTCCACAGACCCGCTGGCTTACACGGCAGAAGTTTGTCGTCTCACAGTTCTGGAGGCCGGAAGTCTGAAATTCGGGTGCCGCAGACCCCGCGCCCTCTTAAAGGGGAGGCTCCACCCCAGCCGTCCCCTGGCTTCTGGCCAGCGGCTGGCGCCCCTGGGCTGGTGGCGGCGTGGCTCAATCTCTGCCTGTGGCACGTGGCCGGCCCTGTCTCCAGCCGTGTTCAGAGCTCCTTGCCCTTTAAGGACCCCAGGCAGACGGGGCCAGGCCCACCATAACGCAGTCTGGCCTCATCTTTACTAAAAACCTCTTCAAGGATCCTATTTCCAAAGGGAGTCGCGGTCATGGAGCCAGGGATTAGGGCTTGAACGTGTCTTTTTGGGGGACATGATTTAACCCGTAACACCAACTGTCCAAACAATAAAAGAGCAAATCACACACTTTAGAACACCAAGGATAAGGAGAAGAGCCTAAAATCTTCCAGAGAGAAGGAAAAGGGTCCTTCACATAGACCAAAAATCTGAACAGCACAGGGAATGGCACGGAAACCAGAATTCAGTAGGGGGGAGATGCTTTCAAAATTCTGAATAAAAATAATTTTAAACCCAGGAATCTATACTCACCCGGACTGTCAGCCTAACACGAGAACAGAATAAAGCTCCTCAGGATGCCGAGAACATGTGCCACGAAGACTCCTAGCAAACAAAGAGACAAAGTCCAGGAAGCACGGGCTCCGTCACAGGAGCAAGCAAAGGAAAATCCTGGATAAGAGCCATGCAGCAGCCTGGAGAGCAGCCCATGCTGAGCAGGGCACATGCCAGAGGGCTCCAGAGCAACTTCCCCAGCAGAAAAGGGAGCTGATAAACGATATGTCAGGTTAGGCCACGTGGAAGGCTGTATGGAGAGGCTTGGCAGAGGGTGTGTGAAAACCCAAGCAATTATTAACTCTGGGATAAACAAAAAGTCATGCAAGAAAAAAAATGTTGGTTGTGACAAGAAAAAATTTATAGTGACAATAGTCATAAAAAGGGAAATCTGAATGTAGATTTAACCCAAATTCGAGATGTCATTATTTTGGGAGGATGGAGGGAGGGGAAGAAGCGCTGTAAGCAAGCTCAAACCCTGGCGTGCCATAAAAGAGCGCACGAAGGTGACGTCTAAGGGTGAAGAGCCACATTTAGGAATACGGAGAAAAATTCCAGAAAAAACTGCTGAGAGCAGAAAGGAGGCGACGCCGGGTTGGGGAGGGCTGGGGAGGGGGATTGCTGCTCTTCGTTATAACCTTGGGGCACTATTTGGCTTTTAAAACTATTTGCATCTTATATGTTGGTATTTAAAAGTTAATTTAGAGTCTTGAAGAAAAAAATGAGCTGTTGGGGAACCTGGACAGAAAATTCTCACCAATTCAGCTGAGTCATTTATGTGTACAAATGAGTAAAACCCCTGAACTTGAGCTTTACCGGAAGACACTCGGCCATTACCAGCACTGTCAGAGCTCAGACCAGCACAGCCGGAAGACTCTTCCAGAATGAGTGGCTGGCGTTGGAGGTGGGGTGGGGCATAGAGAAGGAAGGCAATGGGAAAATTCGTTCTGGACAGACCTAAAGCAAATGAGAGCAATGTATCAGAAAAAGCTTGCGTTGACTTTGGCACGTTTAAAAGGGTTCAGCCCCTGTGCCTGATATTTCTTTTTGAAGACGTTGAGAACTTTACAGATCTAACCCAAAAACCCACGGCCCAGCTTGGTGTTCAGATAAACGTGGTCACGTGGCACCAGCCCTTGACACAAGTTCCTTAGTCTAAGGGGCTGGGCTCCATCTCATTACACCAGCTCCAACCAGAGTGAAACGAACTGATTTCTGAATGAAAACACCTGGACTTAATATGCAACAGAATTTCGCCGTTCGGAGTAGTGCTGTTGGGGGGGTGGGGGCTCCACAGTTTTTAATGCTCCCTTATTTAAAACATCTGGGGACAGCTCTTTCAGATGCTTCCAGAGCCTATTTAACAGCCACACAGCAAGAAAATGGGTCTCGGAGTTTCATTTGCATCGCTCCTTCTCTCTGAAGCCACATTATTCAAATGCCTTTTGGCTGTTTCCACAAAGCCAGCCTCCCCTCAAAGGATTAGCATCTGACTCCATGGAAGAATGCTTAAAAAGACTGGCTTGAGAATCCGAATGGGATTCTGGAACAAGAGTTCCAAAACGATTTTAACTGTGGCGTTCACGTGAGCCTGAGCACTTGGGTCCCGGTGAGGCTGTCCCGGGGGGGGAGGCCCCTTTGGGTGGGCACGCTCAGCACTGCCTGGAAGTTCACTTCACCCGGCCACCGCGTCCCGTGCTGGTCCTCAGAGGTGCCACGAACAAGCCACGGACAAGGCCCCGCACCTTGACCAGAAAAAGGCGTGGGAGGCTCCATCCTCCACCTGCAGGGGCCAGAATGGCCGAGAAGCAGGAGATCCCTGACGGCAGCCAGACCCCCAGGTGGCCGTCCCGACTCGTGCTCGCCCCCCGGCCCGGGGTCTTGGGTCGGTGCATCTGCAGCAGTAATGGCCGTTTCCCCCTCCTCCACTCGCTGGCAGGACGTGGCGGGAGAGGGGTTAAAATCAGAGACTGGCACACAGAGGGTGCTAAGCAAACGGGAGCAGACTACGGTCCAACCTTCCAAACTCCAAGAGGCTCTGAAAACCAAAAGTTTCACTTTATAATTTTGGCACCAAGATCTGTTTGGCAGTTAAAAACAAAAAACCTGCCCTGAACTGCCCCGAGGCTATTTATATTATGACCGGCCACGCGTGCTTTCAAAACGCTGGCGTGTGGCCACGGAGGTCGCCCCCGACCCCGCTGAGTCCTTACACAGGAAAAAGCAGGTGCAGCGCGTTATCTTTGTAAAGTCCAGACCAGCCTGACTGCGGAAGGCACCTACATCTAAGTGAGCGCTCAGGGATTTTGTTAAGGGAATGTAGATCTTATCGTGTTATTTTCCAGAACAGAGACCTTCCTAGAACCAAGGGAAAAACTGAAAATTCCAAGAATAAGTAGATATCCTAAGGAAGGAGTGAGGCGTTACAGCCGTGGAAGTGGGACGCCTGATCCCCGGTGGGGGGCTCTGCCATCACGCTAGTCCGCCAGCCGCCAGCCGGCAGACCCCGTGGGCAGCTGGACATTCGTGTTCTCACTTGGGCGGAGCTCGCGCTGACCCTTGTCACGCACCAGGCACAGCCGCTACCGCGTTTGAGCTCCACGACAAGGACCCGGCGGTGTCAGGGGCCCTGTTTCCACGGCGGGGGAAGCCAGGCTTAGAGAGGAGACTGGTTTGGCCCACGGCCACGTGGGCGGGCGGGACCACCTGAATCTCGCCCTCCGGCTCTCTGCTCCCCGGGGGTCTGCACCGTGGCCTGCTCAACCCTGCCCCCACCGGCCCACCTGCCCGGACCTGTCTCGTCCTCCACCCCCCGTCTGCCCTGGCTCCAGGGGCTCCTCCAGCACGCAGGCCGGCGCCTCGGCCACC
>JAQZBX010027574.1:0-28287 GCA_029593785.1 Cabassous unicinctus | reverse complement strand
AGGGAGGGAAGGAGGGAGAGAGAGGGAGGAGGCGGGGGGGGGGAGCCTTCAAGACAAGGCATGGTGCCTTCAGGTTGACTTGGCAGGGGTATCAGAAAGCAGAGGGATTTGAAAGTTTGAGGAGCACATGGTGCTGTGGAGTAAAGTGTCTCACTGAATGGCAGAGAGTGCTTTAATATGCCATTTTCACAAGACCCTTCCACAAATGCAACTTTGGAATTCTGTTACTGACATTTCTTTAGGTCTACGTTTCACTCTCCACATCTCCAAATACGTGTGTAAAAACAATGTGAGAACATTTCCTGTGCGTCTTCAAGGTGGTCGACCGCCTCTAAACAAAACACATCCAGAAAGTTTTATTGCTAAGGGAAAGTCTGTATCATGGGGGGAAATTCCAGTGAAAGTAAGAATTACATAAAATTTCACTTAATTGGAAAACTCTTAAATATGACTAGTAGTTCTAAAGTTGTTTTTCTTAGGTGCACAAACAATGACAGGGTTATATCATGAAAAATTGCATTCTAGTGCTGTTTAGATTTACTGCGTTGCCAGCACTTTATATGGGGCAGCTTTTGATGAATTCAGGAATGAAGAGGCTACACTGTTCTATGCAATGTTAATCCTTTCAGCAGTGGTCACTTGGGAGCCCACAGGGGGCAGAAGGCATATTCTCAAAGCTCTGCCTTGGACGTTACCTAACACCCTTCATTCATCTCTATTTGATTCCAACCTCAGTTAACGGGTGAACGAATGTCCCTGAGAGTTCTTTCATTGAAGAAATACGTTTTGAATGGGCGCTAAGAGTATGTTACAGTGTCTCTACAACTCGGGGTTATAGTGAAATGCAGAAAACGTTGTGCATTATAGAGAGAGTCGAGTTTGCTCCAGGATTTCCTCTTTGAAACACAGATTTCTTTTTGAGGCATCGTGACTCACCTGCCATCCGTCATCTCACAACACATCCTTCAAAACAGTATTTTTGTACTGCAATTCAACTGTGTTTCCTGCCGTGCAGCACTGATTTTGAAAACCAAGCGAGTTTCTGAAAGTTTTAGTTATGTTTCCATAAAACTCTCAATTGGGGGGGCGGGGGGCTCTGATTAAACCAGAATGGTAAGTGGATTTTGACAAGCATGCTGGCTTTAGTCATCCCAAATGAAGTAAGATTCGTGCCAAGCTTGTTCGTTTAGCTTTGGGACCTTGAGATGCTTCAGGCAGCTGGGTCCGTGGCCTTGGGCTGCCTCAGCAAGTGGCTGGAGATGTGAGGGGTGAAGGTCGGCCTGAGCAGGTCAGTCAGTGAACCAGTGTGTCCCCAAAGGAGAGAGACACCGGATTTCTGCTGAATTAGCACCCGGTAATGACTATCTCCCTCAAACGTGAAACTGGGAAAAGGGGCCATTCCCTTCTTACCTATTTTCACTTCATGTTGAAATCCACTTTCCAGATGCATATAGAGGAGATGCCATCCGTTCACTGAGCATCCTCAAAATCCAAAGCCTAATGCAAACAGCAAAATAATTTGGCGACTGCAGCCCAGGCCGGCCCTTTGCGGACTTTGCATTAGCTCATGCCCGTGCCCGGCACGCCCTTGTCGTACTCTGCCCTGCCCCAGTGCTCTCTCTGCCTTCCCCCCCTTCCCATGGCCAGAATCCCCTGAGTACGCGGGGGTGAAAAGGCTTCAAAGGAGGACATCCTAGAGGAGGAAGGGCCCGGGCTAGCCGTCAGCGCCGCTCCCAGGCCAGGGGCGCTCCTGTTTCTAGGAGAGAGCGGGGCACCACGCCTTGCCAGCTCCTTCCCAAGCCCCACCGGAAGCCGACTTTACCCAGGCCCCGCTCCTGAGCAAGTCCAGGGACAGAGAAGGGAAGCCCGTGATGGAGCTGCCCCTCATCTACAGCATGCCCACTGGACAAAGTGACCAGACATAGATCATTCTTAGTCGATATTATCAGCTTCCTAAAGTTGGCTCAAAAAAAAATCCAAAGTGTCCTGGAACGTGGTTCTTATTTTCTTACATTAGCAGAATTACAGAATCCTTATGAAAAGCAGTAGAAATGAATTCACTGGTTTTTTTTAACCTCCATTGCCATATTGGTTATAGTAATATTATGAAGATGTTTTCAAGTTAACTGGGTATCAAACGCTTCCTGAACTTCTCAGCTGCTAAAATTTCTGTCTTCATTTTCCAAAATGCAAGTCCATGTTAACATTCATTAAAATGAAACCTATTTTATTATCCCCAAATTCAATGCCAGAATTCCTTACTGATCAATGTCACCACAATATACACTTTCAAGGAATTCAGGCAGGGAAAGGAAAATGGCAGCATTCTGTCAGTAATTCGTTCTTGTATAAAATAATTTCAAGAAAGAGTGTTTTTAAATCAAATGCAATTTCTCCAGATCCATTTTTAAAAGGAATATATCCATAATCTACTGTTTGAGGTGGACTTAATGATAACTGAGCACAGAATAGATCCACTTGACTTCACAGGAGAATTTCATCATATTTTCAAATTCTAAACCTTCAAAAACCACAAACGCAATATATGAAACTAAACTGCTTTAAGGAATTCCTTTTGGTTAAAAAAAATAATAACTTCCCATTACAGCGATTTAGAAGACATCTAAATCTGAGATATTTTGCACATCTCAATTTAGAATCATTTGAAAATTCAATTTGCAAGCGTCAGTTGTTTACTCCTGATTACTGCTAGAGAAACCGTAATTCCTTCTTATTCTTATATAGCTGAATGACGACAGTGTCGTTTCTTTTATATTCTGTACTGTTATTTAACGTCTGAATGCTAGACACCATGTGACTGGATATTTGAAATACACGTTTAACTTGTAAATGTTAAAATGTTGCAAATCCAGCTCATGGGTGTTGCAATCTTCCATGAATTTTCCTCACCATGAGTTTTGAAATGTTATTAAAGTGATCTAATTCCAATGAAAGTGAAATATTTCTATTCAGTTTACCTCCCTACCCAAGATTTATACAACCCAATTTTGTGTTAATAAAAATAAAAATCTTAAGGGAAAAACGAATATTGTACTATCTGCTACAGTTTGGTAAAGGCATGAAGTTTTTTTAAACACACCCGTTTGTCCTGTTTAAGATTTCAGGCTCTGTATAACTATGCTCCTAGGAACGAAGACGAGCTGGAGCTCAGAGAGAGCGATGTCGTTGATGTGATGGAGAAGTGTGATGATGGATGGTTTGTGGGTATGTGCATATTTCTTTTGACATGTTGGCTATTTTGCAGTTTGCTTGTGTTTGCCCATCTGCATGGTTAGATGTGGTGGCCCAACTTTCTTTGCGTTTATGGTACCTTTGACCTTTCTTACATTCATGCGCTTTGTAATCCCAAGGCAATTGCATTTGCAATACAGTTCAGTACTTACTGCTCCAGGTGCATGCGCTGCTTCTACTAGCTTTATTTCCAATTCAGTTAAGAGAAGAAAATTTCTTTAAATAGCACCAGCCAGGAAAGACTGAGAGCTGAGAGCAGCAGAAACGTTCCCTCAGTGAGAAGAGTGAGGCTCTGTTCAGTGCAGGGTCTCCTTGTCAGCAATGAGGCGCTCGTTCCACGGGGGCCGGTACGCGAGCAGCTCGCCCGCCTGCTGGGTCTGACGCAGGCACCCTGAAAGCCAAGCGATTTGCCTCAGCTTTGACCTGCGGCAGAAGTGGAGAGAAGTCCCATGCTTACCACCGTAAAAGGAGACTAGAGGTTTCTGAGAGAAAAGGGGTGAAAGAGGAGGGAGGCAGAAGACAAGGGCCGCGGGCTTCCATGGCAGAGAGAGGATGACTGGGGCCAGGCTTGCAGCCACAGGCCTATAATCTTGTTTATATTAATTCCCATTTAGAAGGAAAGTTAGCTGGCTTACATGCCTGGGGGAAAAGCAGTAATCAAACGAGGACAAGTTCCAGGGCATAGGTAAGAAACAAAACTTTAGAGATCCTGTTCCCTCTACAGCTGCAAATCCTAAAGAACTTTGTGCACCGACGGATACAAAACAATCGGGGGTGTGATATTTGAAACTACTTTTGCTGTAGCCCTAACTCGCCATGTTGGAAATCATGCCCAGGGATGGAGCTCCTTGCCCACAAGCAGCTGTTCATCTTCTCAGTCTGCATGTTCTCAAGGCTTCTGGCAGTGCGTTCCTGAGCGTGGTCTAGCGCCAGCATGACCTGTCAGGTGGTAAAGGCGCTCTGGGTGGCGCATGTACCAGGCAGCACCTGTGCCGCCTGTGCTGAGGAGGTGAGGAAGGCTCTTGTGCTTCTCCAGGGCTTGCCCTTACTCAGAAAACTATCCTCGGAGCTGTAACCGCCCACGTGCTTTTCCTGTCCCATCCCTCACTCTTGAGCAGCTCTGATGACTCTGCCACCCCTCTGCTCGGGGTACCTTCCCCCTTGGCGAGGCTGATGGGGTGGCAGCATAGCATTTATGCTGTCTTCCTACCCTCAAAGCGAGTCTTCTTTTCTAGCCCCTGGGGGCTCCTCCCTTAATGAGAGCTTGTAAATAGAAAGCTTTCAAGCACGGATATGAACTATTTCATTGCTGTCACCTCTCACTTACTGCTTCTATCTTCAGGAACCTCAAGAAGAACCAAGTTCTTTGGCACTTTCCCGGGAAACTATGTCAAGAGGCTGTGAATCTTCTCCGCCTTATTCAGCGCCACAGCTGCGTAAACTTGCCTGCAGCGTGCCGTGCCGCAGGCCTCCACCGTCCTGCCTCCTGGTTTCCAGGAGAAGCCGCCCTCCTCCACCCACCAAACCACCAGCAGAGAGCCGGCCGCTGCCGCCTTCAGGAAATACGGCGGAATTGCTTCCACGTGGAAGTACCTATTCCTGCTTCCTGCTCTAAATTTTCACAAGTTGGTAGATGAGATCAGAATTCATTATACTTGAGAAAGGGTAAAATATTTGAGGGGGAAAAAGGAGTCTCAAGGAGGCTCTTCTGCTTCCCTAACAAGGTACCTGGAAGGTATTCTCCCCTCAGGCAGCCAGAGAGCCGGCTCCTAGCGCTGTGGTCTGCATTTCCACCTTCCCAGCTTGGCAGTGTATTTTCCTGTCACGAGTTTGCCAGTGTCCTGGTTTACACGGTCTGACAACTGTACTTCAGCTATTGTTTGCCTGCACACTTATGCATTATAATATGCAGTGATTTCAAAATCTAGAGCAAGAGTAGAAACCCTAATTCGGATGAGTGTGATTTTGTTGATTGAATGTGTTTTCAAATAGTCTTTTCCTGCAATTTTTTTGTACTTTTTAGAGATGCAAACAGTAAGTGAATAAGAGCCTTTGGTGTAATCATGAGAACACAAGCGGTTTAGCTGGACTACAAAAAAAACTATTGTATTGTAAAGTTGCATTGCTATTTTATATTAAAATGTAGTCGTCAGCATCATGAATAACGAGCTCTTAGTGCTTTATTTATCTGATGAGATCTAAATGGAAGCAGTGTTAGTGAGAGGTGCAAAGGATTATTCTAACACAGACACTTGGAAGTATCTGTAAGCAATATCCATAGGTCTTAGATTTCACTGTGTGTCCGCATAGGTGTTTGAGATTGCGAACATACAATCCATATGATATATTGTACCTTTTAAGGAAATGTAAAAGAATCCCACACCTTACTTTATAGTAATAGAGTGCTTTGGAAGAATCGCAGGTACTGAGGCTGGGCTTAGCAAGGACTATGACCCATACAATTATTTGTACTATGATAGTTATTTTTTTCTGTGGAACTCAGAATCCTGGCTACATTTGAGGACAGGAATATGTTGAGCCTGACCTTCCTGGTGTGTGTGAGATAATTCCTAGTAATATTTAGGCGCTTTTCAGAGGCCATGTAAATCGCTCAGGCTACACTCTACGCCCTGAAGCAGAAGTGTACAGAATGATGCTGGGCCTGAGAGATTTTATGTGATTAACAGTGCCTGGCTAGCACACACCCGAGAACCAGCTCTGAATTTCTTACGACTTCACATAAGAACTGTTCATATTTGGATTTTGAGTACCTTATAGATAAAACTTTTTATGGCATTTCTTCCATGGACAGTGATTGATCTTTTCACAATGTACGTAGACGCTGGAGTTTTGTACGTATGTTTGCTCTCTTTTTGTAAAGACTATTTAGTTGTTGAGAAAACAGGGGAGTTTCCTAGCTTGGTCTTTATCTTGCAATTACACTAAGCTGAAACACCTTCCGCAGATTCTCCTCTCCGTGTCCTGCAGATCACAAGCATGCCTTGACAGTGCAGTTCTGTAAGGTAGCTTCATGCAAAAGGTTATGAACTTAAAAGGTCTCGGCGGCCAAACTGAAACGTACGCGGACACTGATGACAGGGGAGCCAGATGAGGAAGAAAGTAGAGAAACAACTCTGAGGACTCTGCCTTGATTACTGTCAAGCTCACCACCAGCTTTATGTTTTAAAGGCGTTGGGTTTGAAATTAGTTCACCTGCATGCAGCTTTGCTGATAAATGAATAATTATCTTTGATGCCATTTATGAGAAAAGATTTCAATATCTGTTGCCTGTCATATTTAAGAAAAATTACTGTTTCTACTCTCTGTATCTGATTTTAAAAGAAAAAAAATATTCGTAACTGGCTTTCAGGTAATTGGCATTGAATTCTTACAAAGGTCATTGTGTTTTTCTTGAATAGACATCTAATAAATTTTGCTTGGAAATACACTTCAGTTTTTCTTTTTGACATGTATCCTTAAGTGAATTGTGTATTTTACCCCAATTTGTATCTAAGAGAAAATGTATCTCTTCTGTGTTCTGTTTGTGTTTACACTAATGGAGGAAAGATTTATCTGCATCATCAGTAGAAAGATTTTTAAATCCACCACCAGAGCTCATTTCCTAAATTTTCTTCAGCTAAAAATTGCTTTTCAGCAGAAATGACACATTTTAAGATATTTCTACCTTAAAAACAGCCATTTTTCCAAGGAGGAGTTAATTACAAGAGGTGAGCACTGTCCCAATCCAACTCTTAACTTTTAAACACGTCCCTAAAAGGCCTTCTCATCCTTGGCATGGCAGACTCTGCTAATACCACAGGCTTTCGATGAACCTCAGATTATGTGCTGTGCTTGGGCATCACCTTCTCTCACACAGACAGTACACAGCTGGCTTTCCAATCGGATCCTTTCTAATATAGCTCAGTCCCTTCTGGCCCTACCCTCTTCCATATGTATCCCAAATACTCAGAAATCTGTGCATTCCTCTGTTGGCAACTCAATTATCAAGAGTGTCTTCAGCTTGATTCCCCCATTCCAATGAATAATTTCCACTACAAGTTGCTTTCCACTGAAATGTCTTCCCTTAGTGTGAATGATATACCCCATAATATTCCTTTGTTCGTGTTTTTATCAGTGCATTTAGGGTAATTTAAGTCAAGTCTGAGTCTGTTTAAATTAAGGATGCTAATTCATGCTTCCCATTTCTCTCTTTAAGTGACTCCATTGCCAAATGACCAGCAATCTCTAAAAAGATATATCCGGATTAACACATGTGCATCAGTGCATGTGGGATTTCCTTGTCCATCTGAGCATTAGCATTTGTGCTTCTCTGTAAAATCTACTGCAGGGCAGTGGAAACTTATAGCCATGCACACGACTCTGGGGCCCACGAGAGCTGCAGCCTCCGGTGGTCCCTGCTACCATGCTGCCCCTTTGCGAATGCCAGGATTCTGGGCGGAACCTTGAATCATGTTTTTGCTTCAAAATTGTTTACTATATTGTAACCTATTTCACTTGATTTTTACGTTAATGTATGTTCATCTTCCAAATTTCCCAACCATTTCTTCCCTCATCTCCTTTATGCCACTGAAAGCCCGTTGGCAGGTTATGTGGGGTCCATCACCGTGAACCCCACACAGCGGCCATAGCCAGGTCGGTGGCAGGGCCACGGTGGGGCTCTCTGATCCTATGTGCCAGATACTACTCTTTCCTTCAGCTACTGCCTCACTGAAAGCAGGCGTTAGAGCATGGCGTGGAGGTTGGGGGCGCAGGCCGTGGCGTCCGAGGAGCCACACGGGGCTGGGGGGTGCCAGGGTGGGCCCAGCTCCAGTTCCTTTTCCTCACCATGACCAGAACGCTGAGCAAACGCCACTAAAGAATATCAGAGAAGTCTGTGGAAGATGCATGTGGTATCGTTTATGGTTATTAAAATCCCAGCCAAATATTCCTACAGTAAAGAAAATAGCTCTGCCTGCAGGATGGGTGTTGTTTTTATTCCTCACATACAAAGTTTCCAGAGCAGACAGATAATATCAAGAATACGATTCTTATGAAGTATTAACTTTGGATCCCAGGGCGTCTGCTGCAGAAATTAAGAGTCAGTATTGTTTGCTGTCACTTAAATATCATCCGGATAAAGGAGGTGTATAAGTTATGGTCATAAGGATAGCAAAAAGCTTATGCAGCTTTAGGTGATGAAAAGTCCTGGAAAAAAAATGGAAGAATTTGGAAATCCAGATGGGCCTCAAGTCACAAGCTTTGGAATTGCCATGCCAGCTTGGGTACTCAACCAGAAAAATTCAATTTTGGTTTTATTGTAAATGGGCTGGCATTTATGGTTGTCTTTCCCGCATTGCTGTAGGGTCTGTAGTAGGCTCTTGGTGGCATCGCTCAATACACTATAGTGGAGACCAGATTCCAATATGCACAACACAGATTTATACGTACTTTGTAAACAAAATTCAAAATGTGGGTATGAAACGCCTTATCATGGTTTTTGCTGGAGCCTCTGAATTTGATCCTGAGTGTAATAAAGATGCCACAAGCAGAACAATGGATAGTATTCTAATGCCACAGCTAACCAGAGAAATTGGCAACATTAAAGAATGAGCCTCCACTCACTTGCCCTTACAGCTTGAAGGGCAGAGTTCTTTTACTGTCTCGTCTTGCTGAAATGAAAATTCCTGAGACACTTGAGGACTGACAATTTATGCTGAAAAAGTGCCCTGCTCTACTTTAAGAAGTGGTTCATGTAATCTGCAAAATAATAATAATGGCCCAGAGTCGTGAAGATGGCGTTTCGTGCTCCAGCTTTGGCATCCCTAGAAAACTGCTTGAGCTTCCCCAGATGGCTGTTCAAGGCTCCAGCAATTTACATCTTCCCTTCTGCAGCTCCCTCATATTGAATGGGTAATCTTAGACAGGTTTCTAATCATAAGAAGTACAAAATTAAAACCATCCAGTTTTTGGCGAGCTTGAAAGAATCAGATCATCACAATTTGCTGTACTTCCTTGAAGATGAAAATATGAAGAAGTTTTCCCAAGAAGTCCTTGGGAGTTTTCCATATGTGACTATGGACATAAAATCACAGGTATTGGATGATGAAAATAGCAACACCATTGCAGTAGGGTCTCTAGTTACAGTATTGGTTAAATTGACAAGGCAAACAATGGCAGAAGTACTTGAAGATGGGCAGGGTGATTCTAACAAGATCAGGACAAAAGAAGGATGGCAACAGAAGAGTGAAGGACCCAAGAAAACTGCTAAAAAAAGGAACCATTTTTTAAAAAGCCTACACCTGTGCCATTACTGCAGTCAGAACAAAACAAAAGCAGGCAAGTGGGGTCGTTGGGAGTGAAGCCGCAGTAGAGGAAGATGGAGAAGACGTGTCTGACAAAGACACTGATTCTGAAGAAGAAACCAATAGAGATTCCCAAAGTGAAAAAGGTGATGGTAGTAAGAGATTCTGATAGAGAGCCAGATGAAAAATAAAGCAAAGATGACGAAGCAGAGTGGCAAGAATTACAGCAAAGTATGCAGTGAAAGGAGAGAGCTCTTTTGGAAACCAAGTCAAAGCTAACACATGCTGTTTATAGCCTTCACTTCCAGGGAGGGACTATATCGCAGACGGGAAGGGACAGCCTTTACTGTCTATGCCATATCGCGTGCCCTAAAAGACACAGAAGAGGCAGAACTGAAGGTTCCCGAGCCAGGCAAACCTGGAATCATCAGTATCCAGTGTTTCTGAGATCGGACTTCTTTGAGTTTGGATCAGGTTAAACCATCGAAGCTGGAAGTTCGTGAGGCTAAGCCTGTGCCGAAAATCACCCACAGAAGGTCCAGCAATGGAGGGGTGCCGACCAGGAGGACAGTGAGGGCTTTGAGGAGGAAGAGGAGGAGGGTGACTAAGCAGTACGACGAACTGACCACAGTATTTGCACATATTTGCAAATCCTCCCTGTTGTGGAAGTGTAAACAAAGCAGAAACAGTCCTGAGCTGAGGTTGAGGACATCAGGCGTCTGCTATGACTAGGCAGGGGCAGTGCCTTGGTACAACCTGAAAATGCTCAAGGCTTGTAAAAGTCTTTCAAGCATGGTATGTGCATTTACATCATTTGCTAGTGATAATAAATCCTTTGTAATTATAACAGTCTGGAAGTGTGGGCTATGTATTATCTGATCAATTTATGGTTCCAGTAAAATTAAAGGTACATGAAAAACAGTCTGTAAATGAACAACTTTTCTTTGCTCAACTTTAGTTTTAGTTAACATTAAAATGATAAATACCACAAATGTGTTTTAAGTAACATCTGCTCAAGTTTTTAATCTCTTGATTAGCTCTGTTATTCATTTATTGACATTTTGCAGTGATAGGAGAATATAGCAGCTCCATTCATAGTGTTAAATTTTAAACTATTTTACCTATCTTGATCATAAGTTCACAGTCTGTCGTGTTCTGCATAATATACAGGGCTACGTTTTTGGGTTTTCCTTTTCTTAATTGCCTAGAGTTATCACAGATTATAAAAACGACCTTTAAAGGCTTAGACCATTTTCTCTCTTAGCAGATCAATGCACGATCTAATTCTTTTGATGGGTTATAGGCTTAAAAATGATTGTGGGACCATATGTTCTCTGATGTTGGTGGCTTGGATTAGTAAACCTTTTTTTTTTAAAGTTCACTATAAAAGCTGAAATACATTCTCAGCTTTTAATCTATGTGACTATCAAAAACATGCAAAGGAGGTACTTTTTGTATTCACTTTGGAGTCCTGTCAATAAAGTAGAAGTTTGACTTGTTTTACATTTGTAACAATGCGTGTCTTTTTACACCCAGAGAAAGGATATAAATGGGATAATCCATTCTTTTATTTTTCAACTAAATATTCAATGACATTGTACTTTACTGCTGATGTGACTGCTGTGCTGCTGAATACTACAGAAAAACCCACGAGTGGAAGGGGTTTCCCCTCACCACCGTGCAACCCGGAAGATTGTGCTGGCAAACAATTGAATCATGTGCATGATGAAGTGTTGAGGTAAGATAAATATTTTTATTACTAGATATTGAGGAAGCGTAAATCTGTAATATTTTAGGACTGATTGTGATAATCCTCTCCTATCAAAATCGCCTTAGGCCAAAGCACTGTTGGAATACTAATTTGTGACCTTGTTTACTTAAAAGGCTGCCACTTTACGCACACAATTACCATTGGTATTTTTTTACTGTACCAGTTGGAAATAAAATTTAAAAATTGCAACAAAACAGGTGCATCTATTTCATACTTGGTGGAAAGCAGAAGGAACCTGTCTGAGTAACTATTTCTATGATCATTCAATGCTTGATTTTTCTTTGTAGCTGATCAGTTTGTGTGGCCTAATAGTTTCTTCCCACTCCTTTCCAGACTTCAGCTACAAAGGGAGATATTCTTAAAAGATTCATTGGATCAAGTAAAACTAAGCATTCTATGAGCTTCCAAGAGCCTGTTTATTGAAAGATTTAATTATTTCACCCTCCTTCCAGATTGAAGTCCTCCACTGGTTGTTTATATATCAGTCATGATTTCAAATTATTTGCTCATCATGAAAGATTAGGGTCAGAGCAGAAGTAGAGATTGGCATCATTGTCAACTGGTCTACACCAAGGCTCAGCAAGCATGGCCTGTGGACCAGGTCCAGCCCACATCCCGCTTCATGTGCTCTACCAGCGAGGAACGACTTGTGCAGATGAGCATTTAGAATCACTCTGACGAAAGAGAACACTAACTTTGAATCCCAATTAAGTGAAAAATAAATCCTTTCTTTTCATCAGTAGATCTACATTAGCAAACTCTGTACCCTATTATTATTATTATTAATAATTTCATCAATGAAAAATGATGGAAATGTGTTCTTTCTTTGTTATGTAAGTATGTACATAATATCCTTGATGTTGCCCCCTGGCCCACAAAACCTAAAGTATTTACCATCTGTCTCTTTGCAGAAGTTTGCCAGCCCCTGGTCTACACTAATTGTCAGCAACAAACCTGGGAACTGACTGGAGGGAAAGGAATTTTGAACATCTAGTTTATTCCAGTCTCTTCAGCCTCATAACAAATCTGGGCGAGAAGCCTATCTTGTACCTATTTTACAGATGAGGAAGCTGAGGCTTCCAGGGGTTGAATCCCTTCCAACATATTTTGTATAAC
Source organism: Cabassous unicinctus (assembly GCA_029593785.1). Lineage (NCBI taxonomy): Eukaryota > Metazoa > Chordata > Mammalia > Cingulata > Chlamyphoridae > Cabassous > Cabassous unicinctus. The sequence continues at coordinate 15,846 of JAQZBX010027574.1, read as the reverse complement.
GTGGTGGGAATCGGTTTCAGAAGCTGCTGGGTCCAACGGCCAAGCCTGCACCCTTGCTTCTAAAACACATCCCCCAGGCTAGGCGCAGAGCACACTGCTGGCCACGGTGGGGGCTCAGAGTCGCAGCCCCAGCCATCTCTCTCCACCATTCTCACCAACCCTGCCGTGGTGAACGGCCACCCGCTCCTAACAATATTTTTCTGTCCGCAGGATGACAAGAAAGGGGTATATGCTCCATCAAACACAGAGTATTTCCCTGAGGAAAGCTGGCTCTGGCTTCTGAAAGTATGCAGGAACCAGCAGGGATATCGTTTCAGTTGTTGGCGAGTTTTAATTGAGCATGAGCCTATCCATGCGCTGGGCAGCGCGCCGTGCCTTTGGGCAGTGCTGGGAGACAGGCGAGCCCAGGGTCTCCAGAACGCGGTGTGCTCAGTGAATGTTCTCAAAACGTACAAAGCCCCAGAAACCCTAGCCACTCCCTGCTGGACAGCTCACTCAGGGACCAGAGCCTTAGCTCACTGCTAAATTCAGGCCCTCTGCGGCTCTGGAAAGTTCCATCTGAGCTAACACACACACATATATCTCGACCCAAAAAAACTTCCAGTCTAAGACAGAAATCTGCGCAGCAAATCTTCACCTGTTGCTTTGGGGTTTCTTGTTTCATCCTTTTCCTAATGTACGATGGTGACTCAGTTGTCCCAGTGTCTTCCAAAAATAAGTGTCGTTTCATATAAAACTCTTGTTACCATTAATACCACCAGGCAACGGGTGTAAAATCTTGCATTGTTATTACAGAGAGCTTTGCGTGTGCGTGTAGACAAAAATTGGATCATGCTGAACATATTATTTTTTATAACTTGCACTTGATATTGAGTAAACTCTGAAGTAAAGTGAGTAAATGTTTTCAAGTCAATTTGACAATGCTAAGGCCTATAAAAAGACTGAGGAAAAGTCAAAATCAATCCCCAGGATCCATGAAAATGCAATTCAGTCACAACCATGAGGCATGAATTATAGAAAATCCATTGACATTTGAGGAATTTGTGGAGGAAAGAAAAGGTGGAAGGAAGGGAGACACTGAGGTAACCCTTGGCATCTGCCTACCGAAAGCCAGCGCGGGCATGCGCAGTTCTACAGCTACGAGGCTGCTGAAGGTGGGAGCTTCAGCAAATGCAGAGCATAGCAATGCAGCAGCTCAACCACCCAGGGTCAGCAGAGGTCATGGATTTTGAAACAAAACTGACAAAGCAGATAATTTTGAAAGTGGTTATACTCCAGAAAAGTTAAATCTAAACAAGTATTTTTATAGTTTGCTAGGACAATGTATCTCAACCAAGGGCAGTTTTGCACCCCCTGCCAGGTGACACTTGGCAATGTCTAGAGGCCTTCAGATGACGGGGTGTCTGGGGTAGGGATGCTGCTAGAGTCTGCAACACCCAAGGCAGCCCCCCAAGAAGGCGCTAGCCAGCCTCCAGTGGCCTGCCCTGGGAGCTCATCTGCTGAGAAGGATCGTACTGTATTCATTTTAAGGAGGTTTTTTAAAATCTGGGATCAAATTGCTGGCAGTCGTAGCCCTAAACGGTCTCTGTATTCTGCCCCACGTCTGGCAGATCCAGGTGCTCTGGCAGAAGGCAGTCCCTTCTCTCAAATTCTGGAAGTAAGACGGGAACACGTCTAAGAAAGTAAAATAATAAGGGAAGATTGATGAGGTGCAAACTAAACAAGTATTTATAGATAAACGTTAGTCGCTAGAAAATCTCCCCAGGGCAAAATGGCCACTTTGAAAGCATCTGTGTCTGATGGTCAAGCCAGGTCAAGCAGAGAAGCGCTTCTCCTTGCACCAGCTCTCAGACATCGTAGGGAGTCAGGAACCGGGCATAGTGGGTAAAATGAGCCCAGTTACTGGCACGCTGTCCACAGGGACGTGGACAGAAGGCAGGGCTGCCCTGGGTTCCAGTGGACACCTTGGCAGCGCCGCCTCCCCAGGCCTAACCTGGGCTTCCAGCTGTGCCCGTCTGGTATTCACAGCAGCAGCAAAATGTGAGAGCCAGGCCAGGCTGCCAGTGAATGAAAGAGTGGGAACACCCCACAGCTCGACCACCACCTCTGCTGGTAGCCGGCAGCTCCACCCCCTTCTCTGCTCCCTGGTTCGCAAGGGCTGGTACATGCAGAGCGGACTTGCTCCAGAGTGAAAAGGTCCCCTCCTCCCAATCCCGTCCTCAGGGTGAGATTTGTGTATAAAAACAAGATATAAGAGGGTTTGTGAAGTAGTTCGGCTGTTTCCTTCAGAGAGAAGGCACCCTTCTCTGCCCACCCCACCCCCACGTCAGAGAGAGTCACCAAAACCAACAATCAGCAGTGGATTCAGGAACTAAGGAAGAAAGTCTAGATTCCAGGGGGTAAAGATTTAACAAGGTCTTCTTTATTAATTATGTATAAGCTCCACGACCTGGGACACGGTACAATGCACCTACCTGAGCCTATGGAGGTTCCCCTCCACTGGGAAATGAATCCCTTCCTCTGACCCCAACTCTCTTCATCTGCACGTTAATTAGAACCAGTGAGCTTGGAAGGTTGCGTACGGAAATGCTTTGCGGAATCTTAGGTAAATAAGCAGCACTTCGCTGAGTCTTTAGACTATAAGGGTAGATATTGAGGAACCACCTCCTTTGACAAATCTGCTGGATGAATCCACTGAATGAATCTTGGTGCCTGAGCTTCTCAGTGCAGATCTAGCAAGAAGCTGCATGTCTCCGTAGCCTCCTGGGATTTCTGGATTGTTCTCTTGCCAACCCTTCAGAACTCTGAGTCCCCAAGGTTGGCAAAAGCTGCTTCCCTGATGGCTGCACCCTCAGTAGGAGATCCAGCACATTTCTGAATTTCAGTTGCACAACTTGGAAATGGTGAGCTGAAGAGATGAGAAAAAAAAAACAAGAAATGGATACCTGGAGCTCTTCAGATGATGCCTTGGGCATTCACAGCTCTTTAGAGAGCCCTCGGCACCCGATGCCAAAGATCAGGCTATTTGATCTACTTGGTTTCCCCATAAGTTCTCAATCATCAGCTTCAAGCAAGCAGACTCAAATACACACTCAGAAGAGCCTTCAAAGGCTGTGTCCACGGTCTGTTAGTTCCCTTTCCACAAGGGAGAGAGGATGACATTGAAATATTCCATCAACTAAAATATGGAAAGGTAGAAAATAAAAGCTAGTAATACTGGATGTTGTTAATTGGATAATCGTGAAATATCAATATTCTTCTCCAGGGTGCATGTGCTAGCAAGGCCATGAAGAGGTATGAGCTAAACAAGAATCTATGGATAATGCTCACCCCAGAAAACTCTCCTTGGACAGACGGCAGGGAATCAGTACGCCTTTTCTTTAATACCATCAACTAAAATTGATCTCAAAATTGGATTGGTGAAAATATTGATTTTATCTGTCCATAATGTAATGTCAACCAGTAGCATTTCTACTGTCACTGCTACAGAAACACTAGCCCACATCTGGACCAGTGCCACTGTTTTTTTCTGCAGATGAACTTTGGTATAAGGAATAGGATATGAAGACCAAAATGCCACTCGAGCTTGGCTTTCAACGCGTTCTGGCTGGACTATTCCTGACTGACCGCCACCAATGTCTCAGCTAAGTGTCCCTGGGAGCAGGGCTCAGAGCTGTTGGGATAGCAAGACCTGGCTCTTTGTGGTGATTCCACTGAGCTCATCTTGGTGACTCTCTAATGATAAAGTATGTTTAATTAAAAACAAAAGAATGCACACATGCACAAACATTAAGCTATTCAGAACCTGATGTTCCCAAACCAGGGACATGAGATTGCTTGCTATTTTAAAAAGAGCTCCCTCCTTGAAAGGCTGCTCCTGGGTACACTAACCAGCCGTCAGACTTACTAGCTTTGCTGAGAGCAGAGGCTTCTCCCTAGGATTATAGGCATTTTCCCCCTAACCCTTCAGCAAAGAAAGCTACTTACGTGCAAACAGAAATGAGTTAGAATTGAGTTTATCTCTGGCCTGCTCTGTAGGAAAAGCACTGGAATTATTTGTTCAAAGTAATCAGATGGAAGCCCCCAGAACATCATCTTCCCCCTCTCCTCCTCTCCTTCTCTCTGCTAATGGGGGTTTTTCAAATGTTTATGAACTCTGAACTCTGCGCTGCCCAGAGCCCTGCCCAGCCAACAGCCGCCAGCGCGCACACGGATGCCTTTGGTCAGCTGTCAGATGATATGAGGAAAAGCTTAGCAGACATCTGCCCGTGGATTAATGTGGCCACCACAAAGACAGATCGCTAGACAGCTGTGCTGGAGACCCAGCCTGCTTCTCGGCACTGATGGTGCTGAGATGGGATGACCTATTTCCCAAACGGGATTATAAATAATCTTTCTACCCCAGAGGCCATTTTGTCTTGCAAGAAAAGACTTAAAGCCACCAAAGAGAACCACCATGTAACTTCAGTCCAAATGTGTCCAAGTCTCTTGTCTGCCTCTGTGGGGTGTGATGTGGGGTGCATAGGGGCTTGCTCTGGGATTCAGAGTTTACAAAAACAAAAAGTATGAGAGTGGATGCCTTGCTTTGCCAACACAACTCCTATTCGACAATATGGAAAGCATATTTTTCAAACTCAGACTCATTAGGTTTCTAAGGAAGTGACTTTGAACATTTTATAAGTGACAACCTCAGCTTATAAAATGGGTACAATAAAAGTTAGCATGTTATTCTGAGGAGTAAATACAATAAAATATACACAAGCAGAGTTTTACACATAGCTGGCACTGGATAAAGGCTGTTCCCGGCCATTCTTTTCCTTTGGAGTCATCCGCCTGGCTGAGCCTGACTGGCATGAAGCATTTTAATGTGTTTCTTAGATATTCCTCTTGGCTACACAGCCAAGTTTTATTTAGTTTTTGAAGAAGACATGCAGAATGTGACATTTAAAAATACATTTTAAATCAATGAGATTTTTAAAGCAGATTTATTATTTTAAGAATTATTATTTTTCACAATAAGTGAATGCGTTCTTAAGAAGGAAATGACATAAGAACAGAGCTGGAGGCTAGACAAAGAAAGAGACCTGGATAAAGAGACACCAGTGGGGCTGTTCTGCTGCTTCCACCAGAGACCCGGTCTAGAGGCGGCAGGAACCTGGCAGGACCAGGTCTAGAGCCGGGTCATGGAGCCCTGCGTCCTGTCCCAAGACGATCTGTGACCTGGAGACTGTAGTGCCCTCCCTGGTAACACAAAGAAAATAAACCATTAAGATCCTTTCATTTCTAAACTGCCCATGAGGCCTTCATGGGAAATATTTCAGGGAAAATTACCAGCAGACTGAGAGGCAAACTGGATATGGAGCTCAAAGAAACAGAAATTCACAAACACTGGTTCTGAGGCTAGAAACCTGGCCTGGGGAGGGAACAAGCGGTCAGACCCTGCAGGGGCAGTTTCCACTAAGAGTGCAGCACAAAACAAAGGGCACAGAGAGGCCGTTCAAAAAGGCAAAGAACTGCCTCCATATAGTGTTAGTGGGAACGTAAATTGATAAAGGTTTTTAAGACACTTTGACAATCCATATAAAAACTTTAACATATTGTATACCTGTTGATCCAGCAATGTCATTTCTATATTTTTATTCTAAGGAAATAACTAGGGATGTGTTCAAATATTTTACTGCAAGTTTATTTATTGTCATGTTATTCCTGATATCAAATAATTATTTTTTTAAAACACTAAATATTTAACAATAGGGGAATGGTTAAGTAAATTGTGCAGCTTTAACTATGAAAAATGGCCTTATGGAAAAATATTTAATGATGGGTAAAGATATTCACAATATATTGTTAAGTGAAAAAAATGTTATAAAATAATATGATCCCACTTTTGTAAGAAAAGAATGTATATTTTTATATATGTAAATATTTACCTAAGATAAAGGTGTGTGTATGTATGTGTAAATACCTAGAAAAATTATATTAGGTTGACCCTATGAAATTGACAATTTTAGGGAGCAGATGTGGCTCAAGCCACATGGGAGGTCCCAGGTTTGGTTCCCAGTGCCTCCTAAAAAAAAAGAAACAACAACAAGTAAAAACAAATGAAAAACCAACTCAGGGGAGCCGATGTGGCTCAGTAGTTGAGCACAATTGACAATTGTATAAATCAAAACAGTCATATAATTTCATGAGGTTCAACCTAATATATAAATACATATACATTGAAATAAGACTGGAAAAATATTCTCAAAAATGTTGATTACAGCCACATCTTGATAGATTATGGATACTTTTATTTTCTAAACATTTTTAAATTGAGATGTACTTTTCACAACATAAGAAAAAAGTTTAGTGAGGTCGACTACATAATTTACACAAAGGCACATAAGCCTAAAATACATAATTTCTTAACTATTGTGGCTTTCAAATCACTACTCTGTAGTTAATAAAAAATTATATATAATATATTAAATATATCATGTCACATCATATATTATAGTATCGTATGCATATTCCTGTTTAAATGTAATCCATTCCAAAGATTTAAGCAGTCATATTAGCAAATGATTGTTCATCAAGATAAGATCTCTCAAGAACATAGGCAGTACCTAATAAAACAAAACAGACCAATATGTCAAGCCCTCAAATATATTGCATGTAACTATGAACCTTATTCTTCAAAAATTGAAACTTAGTGGTTACAGTAGGTCCTGAGGGGAGGGGGAAGGAAGAATAGAATAGATAGAACATGGGGCGTTTTCAGGGCATTAGAATTGTCCTGCATGATCTTGCAAGGACAGATATAAGCCATTTTAAATTTTGTCAAAAGCTGTAAAACTGTTTGGGCAAAATGTAAACCATAATGTAAACCATTGACCATGCTTAGTAGCAATGCTTCGATATTTATACATCAATTGTAAGAAATGTACTATCCACATGTAAAATGTTATTAATGGGGGAAAGTGGGAGAGGAGGAGGGGATTGGATATATGAGAATCCCCTATATTTTCTATGTGACTTTTCTGTAACTTAAAGTTTATTTGTAGATAGAGTGAAAAAAATAAGACACTGGGGGAACATATAGAAGAAATTGTCACTGTACATAAAAGATAACAGATCTTACAGTGATGAAAGACACAGAAAAAAAATTTTTATTTTATTTTTTATTTATTTTTCTTTTTTTATTATTACCCCTGTATTTTCCATTTTATTTTATTTTTTTTAATTAAAAAAAATATTTAGATTACATAAATCTTACATAAAAAATGTAGGGGATCCCCATATGCCCCACTCCCTATCCTCCCACACTTTCCCACATTAACAACATCCTTTGTTAGTGTAGTACATTTGTTACAATTGATGAACATGTATTGGAGCATTGCCACTAAGTGTGGATTACAGTTTATGTTATAGTTTAAACTGTCTCCCACACAATTTTGTAAGTTATGACAAGATACATAATGGCCTGTATCTGTCATTGCAACATCATTCAGGACAATTCCAATGTTCCAAAAATGCCCCCATATTACACCTATTTTTCTGCTCTCCCTCCCCTCAGAACCTGCAGTGGCCACTGCCTCCACATCAATGATAAAAGTTCTTCCACTACTAGAATAACTATAAGTCTATAGTAGAATAACAGTAAGTCTACTCTAGTTCATTGCTCATTCCCCAATCCTGAGGATTCTGGGATGGTAATGCCCACTCCACCTCTAATTGAGAGGGAGCTTAGATCCCATGGGGCAGATGGATGGGACTATTTTGCTTGCAGTTGTAGACTCTCTCTGTTCCTTGGGATGGTCATTGTCCATCATCATTTCCTTGTTAGTTGTCCTGGGTGAATCCAATGAATTGGAGAGTAGGTGTTGCAACTCTGTTGAGATTCAGGACCCGACTGGCACATGGAGAGCCCAAAGATTTAAGTCTCTTGGACAAAAACCTATCAACTCTAGTACTAACTTTAGGTTCAAATAGAAGTGGCAGAAGAACCATGTGTGGGCAAACCACAACTGAGTCCAACTCTGTCACACTGGGGAGCATAAATTCCAAAGTAGGGCCCACTGGCAGGGTGCCAAACTCCTGAGCTGCCAGCCCTTCCTGTAGTGTCTGAATGTCTCCAAAGCCCTCAGTAGCCCAACTATTTGAGGCAATATTTACTGTGGCAGTTAATAGGATCCTACTGAGATGTGCATAAGCACAACTTCTGGGATGACCTCCCAACTCACTTTGAAGTCTCTTAGCCATATAAACTCATTTGTCTTTATCCTTTCCCCCTTTTGGTCAAGGTGTTTTTCCAGTTGCATTGCTAGTCGATGCTTGGTAGTAATCCCTCAGTGCCAGGGAGGCTTATCCCTGGGAGTCATGTCCTATGCAAGGGGAAGGTAATGCATTTATATGCTGAGTTTGGCTTAAAGAGAGGCCACATTTGAGCAACAAGGAGGCTCTCAGAAGGTAACTCTTAGGCAACCTATAATACTAGGCTAAGTTTCAATTTCAAAAGAAAACATTCGTAAGTACAGTCATCAATATCAAGGGCCCATCAATGGTCCATCCTCCTTCACTAGTCACTGCCCCTGTACTCAGGGGATTCTTGCTGTCCTAATAGAGAATGTGGCAGAACTCCCCAGGATAGGAATTGAATATTCTTTCGGTTATTGTGTGGATCTCCACCCACTGTGACAATGCCGCATGAACACTTGAACTCATTCATATGACTTACAGGTATGCCCCAGGTGAACCTCCTCCCATGCATCCCCCATCAATGACACCCCAGACCAATGATCCTCTGCTGCCACAGTTATAACCCTTCTGTGATCCAAAACTTCAAAAATGAAGCCAACAAAATAACCAAATAAATTTAATAAGAAAATGAAATAATGATAGTTTTAAAAATGACAAATAAAATACAAAAATTTTAAAGAGAATTTGAAATAATAAGAGAAATAATTAAAAAAAAATTTTTTAATTTGGCAGTATGTCTTTCATCACTGTAAGATTGACATTTTCTTCCATTTATTCCCTCAGTGTCTTGTTTTTTGTTTTTTGTTTTTTTTCATTTTACTGTCAAAGAAGTTTTAGGTTATAGAAAAGTCACATACAGAATATAGGAGATTCCCATATATCCAACATCCTCCCCCTTTTCCCCTTTCCCCTATTAATAACATTTTACATATTATTAATTTTTATTAATTTTTTGTTTTTTATTTTATTTGTTATTTTTAATTATTATTTTATTATTATTATTTGTGTGGTTTTGGGGCTTTGTTTTTGGAGAGGTTTTGGATCACAGAAGGGCAACAATTGTGGCAGGGGAGAATCACTGGTGTGGGATGTCAGTGATGGAGGGATGTGTGGGGAGGGGTGCACCTGGGGCATGCCTCTATGGCATGCAAATATGTTAAAGGGGTCATGGGGCATTGCCTCGGTGGGTGCAGTCCCACGCAATAATGAAAAGAATCTTGAATTCCCATCCTGGAAAGTCCTGCTACATTCTCTAATAGAGCAGCAAGAATCCCCTGAGTACATGGGCAGTGCCTAGCAAAGGAGGACAGGCCATTACACCAGGCCCTTGACATTGATGGTTGTACTTATGAAACTTTTCTTTGAAATTGAAACCTAGCCTAGTATTATATATTGTCTAACAGTTACCTCCTGAAAGCCTCCTTGTTGCTCAAATGTGGCCTTTGAGCCAAATTCAGCATATAAATGCACTACCTTCCCCCAGCATGGGACATGATTCCCAGGGATGAACCTCCCTGGCACCAAGGGATAAGTACCAAGCACTGACTAGCAATGAATCTGGAAAAGGACCTTGACCGAAAGGGGAAAATATTAAATACAAATGAGTTTTTATGGCTAAGAGACTTCAAAGTGAGTCGAGTGGTTATTCCAGAGGTTATGCTTATGCATGTCTCAGCAGGATCTCATTGACTGCCAAAGTAAACAGTGCCTCAACAGGGGGCTCCTGAGTTCTCTAGACACATCTAGACACTATAGGCAGGGCAGACAATCTCAGGAATTCAGCACCCTGTCAATGGGCCTTACTTTGGAATATATGCTCCCCAATGTAACAGATTTAGACTCATTTATAATTTCCCTACACATGGCTCTTCTGCCCCTTTTATTTGAACCTGTAATTTGTACTATGCTTGTTAAATATATGTCCCAGAGACTTAAATCTTCAGTCTATTCATATGTCTGTTGAGCCCTGAATCTCAGCAGAGTTGCAACACCTACTCATCAGTTCATTGGACTCACCCAGGACAACTAACAAAATGATGATGGTGGACAATGCCATCCCAAAAAAACAGAGAGTATCTACAACTGCAAGCAAGAAAGTTCCATCCATCTGTCCCATGGGATCTAAGCCTTCTCTCAATTGTAGACAGGGTGGGCTCACCATCCCAAAATTGTCAAGATTGAGGAATGAACAAACATAAGGGTGGAAAGCAACTGTGGACTAAAATAGACTTATGATTATTCTAGTAATAGAAGAACTTGTAACATTGATATAAAAGCAGTTGCCACCAGAGGTTCTGAGGGGAGGAAGAGAGAAGAATAGGGGCAACATGGGGCATTTGGGGGACATTGGAATTGCCTTGCATGACATTGCAATGACAGACACAGGCCATTATATATTTTATCATAACCTACAAAATTGTGCAAGACAGAATGTAAACTATAATGTAAACTATAGTCCGTGGTTAGTAACAATGCTTCAATATGTGTTCATGAATTGTAACAAATATATCACACTAATGAAGGATGTTGTTAATGGGGAAAAGTATGGGAGGGGGAGGGAGAGGGGGTGGAGTATATGGGAATCCCCTATATTTTTGATGTAACATTTATGTAATCTAAAGCTTCTTTCAAAATTTAAAAAAAAATTTTTTTTTAAGATAAAAATGCTCAATATGACAACATGGATGAACCTGGAGGACATTATGTTGAGTGAAGCAAGCCAGACACAAAAGGACAAATACTGTATGATTGCGTTACTTTGAACCGAATATATTGTGTAACATATTGTATGATTCAAAGACAAAATTTATATGTATCCAGTACATTTAATTGAGAAATGTATGTTTTTATTCAACTGTGTTTTCTTTTTAGTTTTTAATTGTTTATATTTTCAATTATTAAATGTACAAAAAAAGTTAAAAAAAAAAAAAAAAAAAAAGCTCAGACATTCAGAGCAGCCTTTGCTGCTAGGCTTCCTTCCCGAGATGGTTCTGGGTGAATGGTGGTAAGAAAGAACTGGGGTCTGGGGCACAATGTGCTCTGCCTCTTCTGCCTCCAGGACTGTGGCCCTTGGCCTGGCTGCTGCTGCCCCACTGGCCTTCAAGGTGAACTTGAGGACGGTGTCACTGGGGATCTGAGCTCTTCCTGGCAGCCTCGGCCTCACCTCAGCTCCTGGAGGCTGCGGACTCCCTAACAGCAGTCACAGTCTTCCCCCAGCCTCTACTGGGAGATTGCTCTGCCATCCTGGCACCACTGTAGACCACCCCCTTCAGCCTGCATCCCCATCATATGAGAGATGAGGCAGCCTGGAAACGCCCCACACCAAAGACCCCTTTCTGCCTGACCACACTACACGGTCCAGCTTCCTTTGGTTTAGTTGAGGCCCGGATTGTTCTTGACGTTCGCTCACTTTACAGCACACACCTCAGAGGGGAAATCAAGAGAGGCTTCATCTTTTCATTCTTTCTCTCCTTCTCCGTCTTTCCACCATCCTCCAAGACCAGAAGATGGCCAGGCTTTTCTTTAGCTCCCACTATATCCCAACCTTCCTCCTCCCTCCTCCAGCTAATTATGCAGGGGTCTCTTCTACACTGTGGAAAAACTCTCTGAACTGGACTCTTTATGATGACATTCATTTGATAAAGGGAAGCAGAAATACTTTCTCAAGACAATAGCTTATATCTTTCTATTTTTGATTCTCAGAATATTGACTATTACCTTGGTTATTTTCCCAGCATTTCTCTTATAAAAACATATTCAGATGAAAGTTGAGAGCAGAAGAGGCAAAGATTTTTAACTCAAGAAAGCAGAAAAAAGACTCCACCTCCATTAAAAAAGTTATTTAAGAAAAGAGTCAGCAAGTGATATACCTACAGAGAACCAGGAGACGCCAGGATTGAATATGTAAACAGCGAAGAATGATTTGAACTGAGGCATGCGGGATTCTGAAACTTAATGAGGGAATTAAGAGAAGTCAGTCCAAAGTGTACACAGCATAAGAAAGATAAGAATGAAAATATCCTGTGTGTTTTTATTTATAATGTTTGATGATTCTCCAGTACTCAAATTGTCTCAGTGAGAGCGACAACGACGGTACCTGGGCATAAGAATCAAGGGAGACAAGGCAATCAAGACTCCCAATGACACCGACATGGCGCACTTCTGCGCCATCGCATTCAGGAAGGATTTCAAGCACTAAACAGGGATGACGCTCACTCTACAGGAGGCAGGAATGACAGGGGGTTGAGGAGTTTCAAAACAAGAAAGAGTCTTCTGCAAAGGCATTTATAAGTAGCAAAGTTGCTTGTCTGCAAAGATAAGACAGAACTAGCAAAAGAAAGAAATGGAGATGACACAGCTGTGTCAAGGAAATAAACTGAGGTAAGGAAGAAACAGCGATTTAATCGGGGTACGTCATGGTGCGCGTGTGGGGAGTGACCTGGGAGCACAGTGCTGTAGGAGGACCCTGGCCTGGGGAGGAGGGGGCAGTGGACACGGAGAAGCCGCAGTGGAGGTGGGCCACGTGGGGGCCCTGTGGTACCAGACCCACCAGAGGTAACGTTCTGCCACATCTGCCACATCCTGTTATCTGTCTATCCTCCTCTCTCTCTACCCATCTACTTATCAATCCACTTTCTGAACACTTGAGTGTAGGTTGTGTACCTCACACTCTGTGAATACTTAATACCCACGTACATTTCCTAAGGACAAGGGTATTCACTTACTTAACCACATTAAGTACAGTTTTCAAGTTCAAGAAATTTAACATTGACATAGGCTTACAGTCTATATCCCAATTTTTCCATATGTCCCCATAACGTCCCTTTGAGCTTTTTCTCCTCTCTTGGTGGAGCCCGTCCAGGCCCGTGTGCTGCATTTGTTCTTGTCTCTAGTTGCTCTTTCTCTCTCTCTCTTTTTAACTGTGGGAACTTCTGAGTACTTTTTGCTTCAAGCAGTAGTTGAGCTCTTTCTAAAGTTTATCATCTTAGTAGAAATAACCTGAGCGCTATATAGATGTAGTTATCCAACGTGGTGAGACATCAGGGTACTTGGCTTTAATTAATAAATTTAAATAAATTTACCAGGTATCACATAGAGTGGACTTTATTCATGCTAGTCCTCAGATAGGGGGCGAAAACCATAGCTTCCTTACTTCCTTTAACTGATAACGATATTTTTGTCTTTTTAAAATTGAGATAGAATCCAGAGACTCTGAGAGTTACCCTTTTTAAGTCTACAGTTCTGTAATTTTTAGTATAAAAATTGTGATGCAGCCATCACCGCCATGTAATTCCAGAACATTTTTATCACCCCAAAAAGCAGTCCTGCAGCCATGAGCAGTTCCCCTCCCCTAAGCTCCTGGCAACCACTGCTTTGTCTCTATGCACTTGCCCGTTTTGCGTATTTCATATAAATGGAATCATATAGTATGTTACCCACCTAACTCCCTTCATGAACCCCCACAAAACTGGGTGGCAATGAAAACTGACTTAGCTCAAATTTACCAATCAGTATCTCAGTCTTTACCAGTTTAGGTCTGGTATTAAATAGTTTACGACTATTTAATCTTGGTAAATACAAAAGTAGCAGATTAGACCCAGGTTGAGCTGGGTGCAGGGGAACATTTCCAGTCCTCCTGGCAGGGGCAAGCAGCCATGCTTTCCTCCATGGCCTCGGCAAAAGGCTAGGGGGTCCTCCTGTGGCCTCAGCAGGAGGCTGGGCGGTCATCCCGTGGCCTCAGCAGGAGGCTAGGCGGTCCTCCGTGGCCTCGGCCGGAGGCTGAGCGGTCCTCCGTGGCCTCGGCAGGAGGCTGGGCGGCCCTCCCGTGGCCTCGGCCGGAGGCTGGGCGGTCCTCCGTGGCCTCGGCCGGAGGCTGGGCGGTCTTCCCGTGGCCTTGGCCGGAGGCTGGGCGGCCCTCCCGTGGCCTCGGCCGGAGGATAGGCGGCCCTCCCGTGGCCTTGGCCAGAGGCTGGGCAGTCCTCCGTGGCCTCGGCAGGGCAGGGGCTGACAGATCTGTCCCATCAGGTACGATAAGTCCCAATGGACCCTCCGCACGCGAAGGCACCTGTCGCTGCGACACCTGAGCGGACACGGCCTCCAGCCACGGGATGGCCACCCCGCACCACGCCAGCTCTGGTCCTCTTGCACCTCTGTGTGCACTCGGTTGGTGGGCCTGGGCCCTCTTCACCACAGCACACCTGCACCTGAGAGCGTCTTGCCCATAGTAAGCTCGCAACAATGCTTTTGGAATGAATGAAAGATTCTTCGAATTTCAGCTAAATTATCACCTCTGTAAGTACTTCTCCAGTGCTACACACACACACGCACACACACACACACTGCTGTCTCTTGCTCACAGAGCAGGTTAACCTGGCTCTCAAAGGAGCATTTATCCACTTGTATCACCACCCAAACCTTCTGAATCCTTGTCCAGCTAAGGAGCTTCCCAAGGCCGCCCTCAAATCCTTGCCACATAAATTATATGCTCCATAAATATTTAAATTAATTTATGATTTATAATGTCTAACTTGATTTCTATTTTAAAATAATGATATGCATATTTTACAAAATAATCTCCTATGGTGCAGGTGGGTGTAACATGAAAAGTCAGGCTCCACTCAGCCCCAAAGGGTTTCAGCAGCCTCTGCTTAAGGAAGTTTGTGTTTCTCCCAGGATCTTGCTATCCAACTTCGTTTTTAAACAAGTGTGGGTAAAGTATTGTGTCATCATCTCAGCTAGTAAAAGAGAAAAAGATTTCTGGGGGGAGAAGGAGAAGAAGGATTAAAGGCAGGGAGAACTGCATTTACAGAACCACCTGCAGGGTCAAAAGGCAAGTAGCCCTTAGCCCCCAGGACTTTGGATTTCATCTGGAAGGCAAGATGAAACTGCTTGATCCGTTTTCTACTAGTGTGTATCTTAGCCCTCAAAAGAAACTCAAATATTCCTTCACTGGTGACTTGTTGATCCCCAGAACCATTTGCCTGTGGATGCTTTCCAACATAGCTTAGACCCCAACCTGAAAACCAATCCAGGCGCTTATGGCATTAAAAAAATAAGTAGAGTAGTGGTACTCGACTGAGAAGTCCAGAATTTGTACTGTGTGCTGGGTTGGAAAATTAGCATTCAATCTTTTAAAATTCTTTTCACATCGATATGTTTCCTCCACAGTCGTTTCAGGATTCTGCATACATAGTGTTCTCTTTAGAGAAGGTGCAGTGAAAAAGAAGAGAGACGAGCAAGGCATTCTCCTTTCCGAAGTCAGAGGAAGGCAGTTTTTTTCAAGGTTGTCTTTCCAGAACCCACAAGTGCCGTGGATAAAATTAAAAGACAGAGAACAAAAGCCCAGGCTCTAAGAGCCCCTGGGGCCAAACAGAGGCAGCGCGGCGCAGCAGCGAGGCGCTAGACCCGCTGGGCGCAAAGCGAGCTCCACCGTCTGCCCTGCAGTTTGGACAAGTCATGTCTCCCCCGAGCTCCCTTGCCAACCAGGGTCCTCGAGGACTGAAGGGGGTGGCGTGTCTGCAAAGAGAGCTCGAGAGTGACAGGCGCACGTCACCCCTTGCGTTCTGATCAGCAGCCTTGCAAGAGCCCAGCTCCAGGGGGCCGCCT
>JAQZBX010027573.1:0-28285 GCA_029593785.1 Cabassous unicinctus | reverse complement strand
AAAAAAAAAAAACAAGCCCTGCTGTCTGTACCCAAGCCCTTCCACCAGGAAAGCTAGTCTAGGTGTGAGATCTCACACTGTCTTTGTAGCCATCGAAAAATAATAATAATAAACTGGACAGTTTACAAACGGTGGTTTCTTTCAAAAGGCCTTTTTTGGAAAGAAAAAAGGAAGTCACCCTTTTCCACTTGGGGATTTTGGTTGGTGCGGATGGCAAGGGAGGGGCAGTGGGAGCCCATTCTGTTTTTGCTTGGTTTTTCCTGGCTGGGGTGGCCACAGCAGCAGCACAACCTGGACCCCAGAAGCCCCTCCCCAGCCCCCACCCTGATCACATGGCTGGAGGGGGCTGGAGCACTCGACCTGAGTTCAAGGTCCTGCCACAGCTGAGGCGGTGGTCCCGTGGCCAAGACCTTCGCTGTGACCTGGTGGCATGCACTGTGTTCCCAGGACTGCCGCCACCACCTCCCCTCTCCTCCCCCTCCTCCTCCTCTCTCTTCTGGATCTCTCTTCTGGCCCTGGCCTCCCTGCCTCTCCAGCCCCCCTTCCCAGCCCCCGCCCCAGTCCACCCAGCGAGAATCCTGCCGGCTGGGTGGTGGCCTGGAGCGGAGCCCATGCAGCCGCCACCGACAGGATGGCTATGACCTGGGACATGGAAACTGTGATGTCCACGTTCTCGTCCGTGATTCCTCGCACGCTCATCCTGTGTACGGCGGGGCGGGGCTGGAGTTCTGGTTTTCTTTTGTTTTTTCTCTTCTTCTTTTTCAAAGATGGGATATTGACCAGATTGCTTTGTATATGCTTGGAACTGAATGGAAAGACTGGAATAGTTGTTGGGGGCTGGGGGAATAGGGGAATGCCAACAACCAAACAGACGCGCAGTTTCCGGTCCTGTTTTCATTTTCAAAAACCTACAAACCCAACCATGGAGCCTGCCCCCTCCCAGGAGGGGTGACTCGTGGCCCCCCTCACCTCAGCGCCCCTCATCCAAACCTTTGTGTCTTGCCCTGAAGACACCCGGATTCTTTGTACATTCACACTCCCTGCTCCCCCTTCCTCCCTCCCCCGTAGCTGGTCTTTGTTTTATTACCTCCCCTTTCTGATCCATGTATATCATATTATGTGAGATATCATCTGCCTGAAAAAAGACCTTGTGCGGATTATTGGGAACATTGTAGCTGTTCTGTGTTTTTTCTTACCTTGTAGTCTGGTTCTGAATTAAGAGAGGAAAAAAAAGTAATTATGATACATTGTAGTTTGTGTACGATATATGTTGATAACGTTTTATTAAAGGGACATCTTTTTTCCGCAGCCCTTCCTGACATGTTTGGGGAAACGTGGGTTGGAGTTTATTACACCGATTACAAAATGCAAGGTGACTCGTTGGACAGAGTTTTTGTTCCCGGTGCATAACAAGATTTTTTTTTTTTTTTAAAGGCTTCTGCCTTCTTTTCCAAGCATGTTAATTAGGCATTTTTCTGTAGAGAGTTGCAGTTACCTTTGGGGAAGGTGGGGTGGAAGGGACACCATCAGTCGCACTTCACATATTTGGGGACATTCTGAAAAGTCAGGTTTAATTTTTTTGTCTTGCAAACACATTTTGGTTCCCCCTGGGAAAGTAGAAGACTGTTCCTGGTGCTGTGTTTTCAGTCACGAGTCATTATGGGGCACAGGGAGCCTACGGCTGCAGCCACAGCCTCCTTTCTTCCTGGGGGAGGAATCTGCTGCACCAGTCTCCCAAGGCTGAAGTGCCCGGGTGCCTGTGCCGTTGGGGCGGGTGTGAGGCAGCCACGGGGCAGGCCTTAGGTCAGTGGGTGCTGGGCCCAGGGGGGGAGATGTTCCTTCCCCCCCACCTCCAAGGCAATGGAAGGCTTTTAGGAGTAGCACAGTCCGATTTGAATTTTAGAAAAATTCTCTGGCTGGAGACTGAAAGATGGCTTGGTGAGGCTGGACAGGACATGGCAAGACCCATTCATTCCCACCTGTCACCTTGGCAAGAAATACTGAGAGTCCGGGTGAGGTGAGCCGCAGCGGGCGCCGATTTGAACAGTGTTTGCAAAGTAGAGCGAGGCTCCCTCGCCTGCCTGCCTTGGGCCTACCTGGAGCTCTGAGGACTCCTTCCAGGCCTGCAGCAGGTGGGATGGGGGGACAGTGCCTGGGCAAAGTGTGGACTCCGGCCACCTTTACAAGCGTGAGGTACCAGATTGCAAGTTGCCGGTTCAAATGCTGCCTTTGCCACTTACTTGCTGTGTGTCCACGAGAAAGGTAATTTATTCCTCTGTCTTCAGTTTCCTCATCTATAAAATGGGAAGAGTGGTTCACCTACCTCACGGGGTTGTTGTGAGCAAAAGTTTATATTTGCAAAGTGCTTAGAACAGTATGTTAGCTGCTAGTACTGTTGTTCATATTGAGGGAGAGCCCAGATGGCTGTGATGGGGAGTAGCTGAGAGGCTCTAGAAGATTCCATTTGGCCCTTCTCGTCTCACCTTGGAACGATGTTTCCTAGGCTTTTCCTTAGCACAGAAACCTTTAAACTATGGGGAAAACATCCCCATTGGGTAGATGAGGGAACCTGTCCTCACAGAGCTCTGAAAGGGCGTTTATTCCACCAGCATTGAGCATCCACCGCGTGCCGGCCCCGTGCTGGGGAGAGGAGTGGAGAAGATTGGGGCACATCTGTTCACTACCCTTGCTGCCCCTGTGCTATGCAGAGCGGGAGTCAGACACCGGTGGGAGCAATGGTGGAGGGAGCCCACAGCCCACAGTGACCGTGCCTGCTGTGGGCCGTGAGCACACTCCCTGCTTAGGTCCTGCCCGTCTCTGCTTGGGACACAAGCGCCCTTCCCTGTCACCACTAACCTGTAGCCTCCAGGAACCTCCCCAGTTCCCTTCACCACACGCACTGCTCGGTGAGCGTTGGTCCGGTGCTGGCCTTCACACTAGGAGCAAAGATTTCTGAGGACTGGTTCTTGTTCACCGGTTGAGAGAATCTGGGCCAGGCCAGGGAGTTGTGCAGCCAGTGTGAGATCCTGGAGTGAGGGCCAGGAGCAGGGGGGTGTGCTTCAGGCCACCCTGACATGCAGGCAGCAGCTGGAGCCGGGCGGCTAGCAAGGGGAGTTAGTTAAGGGCCGAGCATCCCTCCTCTCTGCTGGCACCACTGCCCCCAAAGCAGCGCCCTTCCCTGGAGCAGAAAGGAGACCCTCAAGGCAAGCCAGCCCGTACCAGCAGCTGCCAAGATGGCAGAGCCAGAGCCAGAGCCAGACTCAGCTGGGGCTGCGATTGCTCCGCCCGAATCCCTGGGTGACCCTGAACAAAGCCTTCCTGTCTGGGCCTCTGCTGTCCATGAAGTGTGGTGGCTTATGTAGACCCCAGGGGCTGAGTCCAGAGCGTACCTTCATGAAGCTCTGGCCCCGAGTGGAGTGGAGCCTGGAGCAAGACTTTTGGGGGCTCAGGCCTTGTCTCCAGGCCTGACCTGGGGTGTCGGGGCTGGGCAGGGAGAGGGGAGGGATCAGAGGCTGGTGTGCCCTCCTCTGCCCAGCCTTGGCCTCACTGGCTCCAGGCACCAGGGGGCTTGGCACGGGGCTGGGGGTTAGAAACAAAGGACTAGACCAAGGATGGGGTGGTGCTTTCGGGCCTGCTCTGGTGCTTCCTCTTGGGTTTCCAGGTGCCTGCAGGGCCCCAGTCCTTGGCATCTGTTATCTGGACATTCAGCCATTTCCTCAGTTTTCTGCCTCCACTGCAGCCCTTCCAATGCCACAAATATCTTCTAATTCACATCTGAGCTTCTTTAAACCCTCCCTCCCTCCTTCTCTCCCTTCCTTCCTTTCCCCCATCCATGAATGTATTTATTGAGTAACCATTATATGCCAGACACTCCTAACACTAGGGGTGCAGTAGTGAGCAAAGCAGACATGGACATATGGACATGCCATTCCCTGAGGTGGGGCAGGCTGCAGGAAGAGCAGGGTGGGGGTAGGGGCAGGGTGAAGCTCCATTTTGGGTAAGTTAAATTTGAGATGCTTATTAGGTATCCAGATAAATTTGTCCAGTCGGCAGGCCTGGGCTGCAGACATATTTGGGAGTTGTTGGAAGTTGTTGGCATTTGAGGATGGCCTTTAAGGCACGAGACTGGCTGAGACCATCTACCCTGAATAGAGAAGGGACCCAAGGGCAGCCCTGGGGCCCTCCAGTGATGACAGGAGCCAGCCAAAGAGGCAGAGAGGGAGCAGCCGGGGAGGCAGGACACCAGGAGAGCAAGGTGTCCTGGAGGCCACGTGAAGAAAAGTGGTGCAGAGGAGGGTGCCACATGCTGAGATGCCCAGGCAGCCACATCTGCTACAGCCCTTGGGACCAAGGCCACAACTGGCATGCTTTTCAGGCCTCGTCTAGCTGGGCCCTTGCAGGCCTCTCTTGCTTTCTCTTGTCGCTCAGTTACATCGTGCTCTAGCCAAACAAAACTATGGATCTTGGCCACTAATAGCCTTTGTTCTTGCTGTTCCCTCTTGGAATGCTTTTCCTACTTGCCCTTTGAACCCAACTCAAATGCCCCTCTTTAGGAAGCCTGCTAGGCCAGGTTGGAGGCTTTTCCTGTGCCCGTGGCCCCTAGACTGGCCTAGCAGGCTAGAGGTCCTCGAGGCCAAGGCCCATGTCTGAGTCTTTGTCCCCATAATCACCCAGCACAGGGCCTGGTGCCCAGCAGGTGCTCACTGAGCATTGGTGCTCAGCAGTGCCCTCCCCATTGTATCCTGTCACCTGTGATAGGTGCTCAGGTATGGGGAAAGAGCTGGCCTCTCTGGGTACCCACTTCTGCTCTGTCACCACCCCCACACTGGGAGCTCCTGGAGGATGGGGACCATGTCTCCCTCATTCTGTACCTTGCTCCCAGCTCAAGGCCTGGCCCACAGTAGGTGTTTATAAAAAGGGCTGAATGATCGGACTGTCTCTAGATGAGTCTGTAATGGGCAGTCTCCGTGCTTGGCCTCCAGTCCTGACCTGTTGTTGGGCTCCATCATCGGTGCAGGTAGGGATAAGGAGGACTTCAGGTGACAATAACTGAGGCAGTGTCCAAAACGGGTGTGGGGCTGGTCCCACTCTCCCACCTTGCCCTGCCCATAGCCCAGCTGAAGGGTTGGGGTCCTGGGTGTTGCTCTATGATGCAGCCCAGAGCAGGAGGAGGCCAAGGTGAACCATGAACTGAAAAATGGGGTAAGGGTTGGGTGGGAGGTGGACACTGGGCTATTTGGCTTTGAGGCACACAATCCCCAATCTCAGATCGCTAAGGGCAGTCCCCTGGGACCAGAGAAAACATGGTGAGTGGCCCCAGAGGGCAGAGCTGAGACCCTTGAGTTGAAGCTGCAATGATGACATTCCTCCTGAGATGTGGGGATACAGAGCTGCCAAAGAGTGAAAGGGGCTGAAGAGAAGTGTGTAAGCCAGCTGGGGAGCAGATAGCTGGGTATATGTTTTGGATGGGAAGCAGGGGCAAAGCTGGGGTTAGAACCAATTCACTCTGACTTCAGACCAACAAGTCCCTCCCAGCTTTGGGGCTGTTTCTCCCTCTCTAAAAGAGGTGCCCACAGAATTGGCTGTGACTCAAATTCCCATTTCTGCCATGCTGCTGCAGGTCGGGGGATGGAAGGGGGACGTGGGTTCTGATGCCAGCCTGGGCCTGGGCGGGGGCCTCACCTCCTTGCTATTCCTCAAACACACCAACCCTGCAGCCACCCCAGAGCCCTTGCATTTTCCCCAGGTATCTTCCTGGCCTGGTCCCATACTTCCAGGCTCTATTCAATGTCTCACTGACCTCTGACTCTTCCTGGCCACAGTTCCCGAACAGAGCACTCCTTACCCTGTGAGGTAAGAGCCAACCTCCTCCATAGGCAGTGGCCTGGGGCCCATGGCTGAAGGGGTCTTACAAGTCACCCCCTTGCCTCAATCTGGCACACCTCCAAATGGACCATCCCGGCACCTGAGCCCTCTATAGGCTGGGCGGAGGCCACCTGGGCAGAGGCTATGGCTTCTCCCTCAGCCGAATCCCTCCTTCCGTCCTTATGGGGCTCTCTGGGAGCACTCCCCAGTGACCCTTCTGCCGAAACTCTCCATCTCAGAATCGGCTTCCAGGGAACTCCACCTAAGACACTTCACTTCTCAATCACCGGACATGTATTTATCTACCATCTGTCTTCCCACATTAAAATGTGAACTGTGAGAGCGGGGGGGCCTTGTTTTGTTCACTGCTCTACACCCAGTGTCTTGCATCATGCCTGACACATCATAAATTCTCACAGGATGACTGAATCAAGGTGCTGAGAGCTTGTCATCCTGAGGTGAGGAGTGGTGACCAAGACTGATGTGTAACAAGTGCACATCTCTGGGGCGCCCCAGACTCTGGGTGGTCTTCCAGCAGCCAAGCAGGTGGGCCCTGTGGGTCAGGGAGTATTCGTGTTGAAGGGAAGACAGCCTGCAGTACTCAGGCCACCTGCCTGCTTCGAGGGACTGTCTCCAGCCACCAAACAGGAACCAGGGAGATGCTGTCTAAAGCCAAGAAGCTGCTGCTCTGCTCCTTCCCCAGCCTGTGGCCTGGAGCTGAAGGACACAGCCCCGCAAGTCAAGTCACAGTGCCGATGTCAAGCACCTGCTCTGGGTCCAGCCTGGGCCAGTTTTGGGAGACTGCAGAGAGCAGCCCAAAGTGAGGGTCCTCCTGATCACTCACCTTTTCATGGGACACCTGAAAACCTCCAAACCCATCAACTTGAAACTTCCTCATCAAATGCAGCCTGTGAATCCAAAAGTGAGGAAACCCTAAAAAGGAGGTGCTTATCCCCATTTTGCAGATGAGAAAACTGACGGTCTGAGAGGGTAGCTGGGTAGGATGCTCTTGGAAATAGGTGCTCCCCAGTGGAGACTATAATTCCCTTGGCACTGAAGTCTGCTGGAAATGAACTGAACTTTCTAATAGATCAACCAGATGCTTAAACATATGACCACATGACAGCAGCTGTTCACAACGGGATGGTCAACATTTTGGATCCAAGTGTGTTGGTTTAGAGTCCAAGTCCCCATAGTGGGATTTTTATACTAATAGTGTGACCTCCCAATCTCCTCCCCACCCCCCAAAGTACTTCTGTTTCCTTCCCCCAGACCCACTCTGACCAGGTGGGTAGTCTGTTCTCAGGCCTTAAGGCCAAATGGGGTCTGAAAATCATCCCATATTTCCTCCTTTCCTGTGTTTGAGGAAAGGAACGTAAGAAGGGGGGATGAGGCAGCAGGCACTTCTCCATGGAGGGCACAGCTGTCATCCTGTAAGAGCTCTTTACCCTCCACCATGTGGTCTCTGATCCTCAGTTTCTTTGTAAGATGAGGATAACCACCACTAGTCCTGTCTGCCTCATTCGTGCAGATCAGCCGCAAAGCAGCTTGAAGGAAGAGTGCGGGGTCCAGGCTGGCCCAAAGGGGACCCAGCCAGGCCAGCTTTCCTGTTCTTCCTCAGGGAGTAGAGCCCCCAGGGCGGGCTGGGAGGAGGGAGTAAGGAATGTTGCCTAAAGCCGAGCCCCGGGCAGTCATCTGGCTGCAAGGTCATCTGCTTGCTGCCTGGCTACTCACAGTCTCCATCAAGTCTCACTTGACCCTCTCCTACAACCAGTCTCACTCCCCTACAACCAGTCTCCAGGTGATTCTGCCTGCTCAGGGTCCAAGCCACCCCCATCACTTGCCCAAGAATTACTGCAATGGCCTCTAGCTGGACTCTCTGCAGTTGTCCTGCCAATTTGTCCTCCACATGCCCAGCAGAGTGTTCTTAAAAAATCCCTTTGACTCAGCAATTTGGCTGCTAGGAATTTACCCGATGACTGTGCTGGCAAAATTACTCTAAGACACAAGAAGAAGGATGCTCACTGCAGCATTATGCATAGCAGCCAACAACTGGAAACAACCTGCATGTCCAACAGTAGATATTAATGCAGCTGCTCAAAAGAATCAGGTAGATCTTATGTGCTGATGTGGCAAGATTCTAGGATCCCAAGATACTAAGTAAAAAAAGGGAAGGTGCAGAAGAGTCTAGGTATAAAATGATGTAAGTAATATACACATGTACATTCTTATTATATACATGCATTTTAATGGGAAACGCTAAGCTGTGGTTACCCTTAGGAAAAAAGACTAGGGATTGCCTTGGGTGGGTGGCTTAACCTTTTATATTATACTTTTCTGAACTGTTTGACTTTCTATCATTTACATGTAATTATTTTAAAAATAAAACAGGCAACAGGGATCACTGAATTCCCCCGAGCCCAGATCACCTCCCTTGGAAAGCCCGAGATGCTTGGAGCTCAAGGCCCCACACAAGCTGGCCGCTGGCTCCCTCTCCAGCCTCATTCCCCAGCTTACCCAGTGCTCCCCATTTACAATCACTTCCCAGCTCACCAGGATCCTCGGTCCCTTTCTGCTTTTATATGTACCAGCTCCTTTCCTGGGCAATCCCCCGCGCCCCCGCCAAGCCTTAAAAGGTGCGTTGTAAGTGAAAAGAGCACAAGTCTGGGAGTCAGAAACACACGGGTCAGAAACTCGCCTTTGTCGTTTGCTGGCTGCGATGGATGCTGCCGAGTGCTCCAGATTTCTCTGCAGAGCTGGGAGAGCTTCAGGCACTCATTCCTCCAGGTACTGGAAGCAGCAAGAGCTAGCTGCTCTCAGCAAAGTCCCTCTCTGGGAATTGCCCTCAGCCCAAGAGTCACTTGACCCAGGGTCCCCACACCTGGGAGAAGCAGTGACTGCTGACAAGTCACTGGGGTCTGTACAAAGGCTCAGCCACCTTGCCTCAGGCAGGACAACTCTATAGGACCCAGCACAGCTCCTAAGCTCCCCAGGGAAGAGGCCGAGGCTTCAGGTGCAGCCACACGGAGCGCAGCCTTCTGCCCATCCTACGCTTTGGCTTCCCACAGGAGTTGATTTTCAAGGTTCTCCCTGGACTTCCTACATGCAAACCTCCATCTCAAAGGCTGCTTCCAGGGGAACCTGACCTAAAACTCTACTTGTGTGACCTTGGGAAAATTCCTTATACTATATGAGTTTCCTTATTATAGGGCCTAGTACAGTGCCTGGCACATACTAAACACTATATTTCTTGAATAAATTAATCTGTAACACGGAAATGACATTTACCTCGCGAGGGTTGTGTGAGGGTTAAACAAGATGATGTGTAAGGCACCTAGTGTGGTGCCTGGCAAAGACCAGGCCTTGATGTTATCTGCATAGAGGCCAGCTGATCCAGGGGTGTGCTTGGCTCATCAAGCAGGATACTAGTGAGAAAGCGACACTAAACTGTCTATTCAGACTTTCTGTTGTCATGGGAAAGAATGTGTCCCGAGCCACACAGGAAGCTAGCTACCATCATAAAGCACCTGCTATGTGGCAGACACGACGTGTACATAATCTATAGTCCTCAAAATAAGGCAGGCCATATTAGCTCATGTTCCAGATGAAGAAGCCGAAACTCAGAGAGATGAAGATACTTATCTAGTCACAGGTCAGGGGCAGAGCTGGGCTGAAGCTGAGGTCAGGCTCCCAGGCCCTCGCTTGGGTGGGGGTCGCTCAGGTGGGAGAACACGGCGTAGGTGCAGCTGCAGCTGCAGGTCCCTCTCCTAACAACACCTTCACACTGACCACAGGCTCCAGTGCACTTGAAGGGCTCTTTATTTTCAGCGAGGCCACCTGGCTAAAAGCAAACTGAGGCTCCTGGCAGGTCCCAGGCCCTGCCCAGGACGCAGGATCTTCCGTGGGACAGGGCGAAGGGTGCTTTGGGCCTCAGAATGGTCCTCTGCTCACACAGCACCATGCAGATAGAGAGCTAAAAATTTTCTGAATGTCTCTGGCTGGAAACCAACTGGCCCAACAGGTTCCTGGAAAGAACACAGCCCATTAGGATCCTGCTTCTAGGTTTAAAGGCAGCAGTTAAAACAAAGGTCAATTTATGTAATCCTTAAGTGCCTGAGTAATAACTTTCTTTCTTTGGCATCACCTCTCTCAGGGAACAAGGAGAGGCACTGGGGAACTGGTGCTGAAGGATGCCTGAAGGGCCAGGGGCCAGGGAGGATGGGAAGCACTCCTACTACCTTTCAGCCAAATCATTTGTCAACAAGGCCCTGTCCCTTAATCCACCCCACTTCAACCACCAGGACCAAATGGTCTGTTCCCCTTTTAATTCTCAGGGATAATAATCCTTCCTTCATTCAACAAACATATATCAGGCACCTTCTCTCTCTGCATTGGGCCTATGCCCTGTGCGAGGGACCCAGCAGTAACTTGAATCTGGTTCCTCTCTTCAAGCGTTTACAGGCAGGGGCTCAAAGGACGATAATAAGAGTCAAGAGGCCTCATAATAGCAGGAGGAAAAAGAAGCTAAGAAAGCAGAGGAGAAAGTGACTAACTCATCAACATCTATACACTGGAGAAGCCATGTATGGGTGAGTCTTAAAGGGCAAGTAGGGTGGGCCGGAAAGAAAAAGAAAAGGAAGGAGACTTCCGAGCGACCAACACACGTGGTGGCACAGAGGTGTGAATGAACACAGGAGAGTGAGAGTGAGGCTGGAGCCCAGGGCACAGTGAGGTGGGGTAGGATGGGAAGAGGGGCAGGGGAGGAAGTGGGAGAGTAGGAGCCACCAGACCAAAAGAGAAAGGGCCTGGCCCAAGTGGATGAGGAACACAGATGTCCTATGCCTAAAGACGACCTTGGTTAGTAGTACTGGAAGGAAGAGGACTGGAGGACGTGATGGGGGAAGGAGAGCAGGACTAAGCAGAAACCCGGAGGAGGTCAATGTGACTGTGCAGATGACAGACACTAAGTGGGACAAAGAGAAAGGCTGAGACCTTTCAAGGGTAGAAGATAATGGAGAACTAACTATACAACTGACATGTTGATAATGTTCAAAGGCTCAAGCACAGCTCCATCTGGCAAGTCTGTACTAAACTAAGGTCTGCGCTGGACTCTGGGGAGATAACTATTCACAGACCCAGCAGCACCCTGACTCTGTTCTCTCTCATCCCCCTTCTCCTGCTTTATGTCTCTTCAGAGTGCTTATCACTCCCTGATGTTATACTAGGTATTTATTCAGATACAGGCTAAATGCAGGCCTGGACTCTGTGGGTAAGCACTGGGGTGCAGCAGTGAGTCTGTATCTGAGGGATGAAATGAACAGATGCATCATTCACAGGACCTGCCCTCGAGGAGCTTGGAGCTCAGTTTGGTGGAGAAGAAAAACACATCCACCCATCATTACAGGACAGCAGTGCAGTCGTGCTGTGCTGGGGGAACAGGAGCAATGGGAGCACACCAGAGGCACCTAGCGAGACTGGAGGGGGGGGAGTGGTAATCAGAGAAGGTTTCCCAGAGGAAGAAGTGCTTATGCTAAATCTGGAAGGTAAGTAGAGGATGGTCAGAAGACACAGAAATTGGGAAGGGGAGGGGGGAAGAAGGGAGAAGCCTCCTATACAAAAGGAGCAGCATCTGAAAAGGCCCCGAGCTAACTAGGCAGCAGGGCACACTGGGAAGCATTAACGAGCTGGGTGTGGAGGGAGGGTGAAGCGTTGGGCAGGGCCGCCAGGTAGAGGTTTTAGGTGATGTGAAGGGCAGGGCTGCAGTAGCCCTCCAGGCAGAGATCCTATGCTGCAGGAAGTCCCTAAAGCCAGAAGCCCACACACAAAGCATCCCTTTAACTCCACTCTGGGTAGAACAAGTCATGGCCCTAACCCAATCACCAGGCTGGAGATGGTCGCACTTACCACAACCACCTTCTTTTTGATCACTGGGCGACACCAAAAATGCTGATAGAGGAGCTGGTCTGAGTCCACCCAGACCAGATTCTTGATGCCGTCGTTAGAGGCCAGATCTGTGGTATTCAGTTGTAACACCAGGAACTGGAAGACACGTCCATCTGTGCCTACACTCTGCACCACTACCGGCTGCTCCAAAACCTTACTGTCATTCTGATAAGGAAAGGGGACAAGTAAAATGAATCAGAACCAGGCAGCTTCTAGTTCTGGGCTTTCAACCAACGGCTTCACCTTAGGGCAATTAAAATAGAATGAGGAGCTCAGGGCATTGTCCAGGGCCAGGCCTTCCCTTATCCCAGCCTGGCTCTGCCTGGCCTCAGACGCCTCCTGGCCCCAGGGTACCTGCTCTTCAATTTGAGCACATTAAAGTAATAATTCCTGCCATTGACAGGTGATGACTGGGCAAGCTGCATAGTTCAGGAAGGTGAGCTGAGAGATTAATGAAGGGAAATCCCTCAAACTCATGGCTTTACCTGATGGTGACAACAGTGACATTAGCTTTATCAAATGTTAACCTGCAGGATCAATGAATATATGTAGTTTCATTCATTTCTCATTTGACAAGTGAGAAAACTCAAACTCAGAGGGGTAAAGTGACTTGTCTGAGGTCACAAAGAAGTTACATGGCCTCGGAAGCCAGAACTGGCTTATGTTCAACCAAGCACGTTTTCCACTTCTGCCTTGCTCCTAAGGGCCTAGCGTCCCTAGAGGCCCTAAGTCAGCAGGCCACCAACTTACCCGGCTTCAGGCTCTCCATGAAATTACACCATGTTCCTGCAGTGTCCACTCCAGCTGCTACCAGCACCAGGATTTAGCCAATCAAAACATTTGCTCATGATCTTTCAATTAGTACCACTTGGTAACAGTGATAATGAGAGCAGCCATTTACCGAAGGCCTCTTATGTGCCAATTTCATATAAAGCCGTATCTATCTCATAAATTTAGAGAGCTATTCCCACTTAACAGATGAGGAAACTGAGGCTCAGAGGGGTGGTATAATTTGCTCAAAGTCACCCATGAGGAAATTGCAGAGCCAGGTTCAGACCTCAGATTGATCCTCCCTCTTTCCATGGCACTAAGCCATTAAGTCATTTAACCCTACCATTCTGGTCTACACCTGTCATCCCACTGTATTTGGTAGCAGACCTCCTTTCACTCTCAGTATCATGATAAATGATATGGTCACCCTACTGAGACTTGGCAGTGTGCCACAGTTTGGTGACAGCTACTCGCTGAACAAAGATCCAATAGGCTGGCCCCACTAAGCAGAGCATCCTTGATCCAAAAATGCCGCCAATGTTCACTCCTCCAGGGCTGAGCCTGACATTAAGAACAGCTAATGTCAGACCTCAGTGTGGGCCACACCGGGACTGCTGGCCTTAAAAATACCTGTTCTTAGCCACACGAGAAATAAATAAGAAGAAAAGTACCTGTAAGTGTTTGCTGAGTATTCTGTATTGACTCTTATCTCCCTCTACAGATCAATAAAACTGCAGGTAGTACATAAATTTCTCAGCAATTTTACCTTTTACACGGAGGCTTTTCCCATAATTGTTCAACTTCACATCCCCAGGAATAATCTGCACCTGGAGGGGGTGGGAGGGTCTCCTCCTCTACCCAACTGGGTGGCAATTAGCGGCAGTGTTGCTACCCATGCTCTGCTGCTATCTTCTGCTGGCACAGAAGCCACAATGAGCCTGCAGGCCTGGGACCTGGCGTGTGACCATATGATGATCTCTGCCTCCTTCCCCATCCCAGAGTTGGGGGGCAGCATATACTTTGAAATTGGAGGCATCAGGGCTCCCACTCTTTTCCCTACTCATTAGCTGTGGGATCGTGGGCAAGTTACCTAAACTTGCTGAGCCTTCAGAAAGTATACAGTCAGAGAACTGTAATAAAGATAATGTTCCTAGAACTGGAAAGACACAAGCAAGTTACAGAGATGTGGGAGCTGCTCATTTCTTAGCTGTAGGATATTGGCCGAATTTACTTAGCCTCCCTGAGCCTCAAATTCTTTATCTGTAAAGTGAAGCTATTAGCATCTGCCATACAGGATTGCCTCAAGGATTAAATGAAGCAGTGGTTTTCAAATTTTAGTGTAGTGGTTCCCAAACTTGGGCTTGTATCAGCATCACCTGGAGGGCTTGTTAAAAAAAAAAAGACTGATTGCTGGGCCCCACCCCCAGGATTTCTGATTTAGTAGGTCTGAGGTAGGCATGAGAATTTGCATTTCTAACAAGTTCCCAGATGCTGTTGATGCTGCTAGTCCAGAATAACATTTGGGGAACCACTGATACAAAGAACCCTAATTAAATGTCTGGCATGTAACAGGCAAGGTCCATTTGGCTAACCACACCTTCCCCAACCCTTGCCCCTAGACTAAGGAGGATGGGGCACAGAACATTTGGAATTTCCTCACTCCCCAAGGAGGACCTTAGTCTCTAAACAAGACCCTGGAACCCTCCAGCAGCTTTCAGTCTCCTCCCATGAAAACCAGGAATCTGGTGCCCCCAGCTTGCTTGGGGGCTCCAATAATCTCCTTTCTGGAGGCCTCTGCTTCAGAGCCAGGCCATCCCCCAACCTTGGATAGCGCTCTCTCAACCTTTCAGCCTGCATTCTACACCACCTAGGTCTCTGAGACCGCCTCTTAAAATCAAGGGCTACCACCAAGCAATATTCTGAGCCCTTAAAACCTGTCCCGACTCAGCAGGCAGGTCTCAGCTATCCCTGCTACTTCACTTTCCGCTGCCTAATGGAGCCCTGTGTTCCAGATGTGAGCCACAACAGCACACGGGTGGTTTGCTGGAGCACAATAACGTGGTTTGGGGGTATAGCTATACCTAGTCCCAATCCTTATTCTACCACTTACTGCTGTGTAATGTTCAACAAGCACTTAGCCTCCCTGTGATCCAATGGCAGAATCTGGAAAAAGGGAATCACAATGCCTTGCGGGCTACTGTAGTCAACACATGAGGCATCTTGTGTAAAGCATGGGGACACAGAACCTCAGCAGATGTTAGTTACTTCTTGGTAGGGTAAGTGGAAGTGCCTCTCCCTGAAACTCCTCAGAGAAGGTAAAAAGCCAAGCAAGGAGTCCTCCACACCCCCGTTTCTTCTTTGAGCAGCCTAAGGCAGGAAAGCAACACCATGTACAGCAGTGTCATGGTCTCCATATACATACCCCATAGATGAGGCGGGCCTGAGCCAGGGCATTGCCAAAAGCAAATAGGATCATCTTGGCACGCAGCTGATATGGGTGAAAGCGATGTGGCCGGATATCAGCTGTCTCCAGGAAATAGAGGGTGTGGGGATAGGGGTAAGGATACCCTTCCCGGAATCCTGAAAGACACATAATCATGTGGAGGGGTCGAAGAGGTTAATCAGCCTGCCCTGGAAAATCATGTCACATTAGCTCAGTGCCAGGCACTACAGAGGGCCCCAGTAAAGGTAGATCTTATCACTATAGCTCAGGAGTTGGCAAACCTGCCCACAAGCCAATCTGGTCTGCTGCCTCTTTTTGTAAATAAAGTTTTATTGGAACATAGTCACATCCACCCATTTACGTACATCTATTTAATGGCTATAATGGAGACCTTATGTGGCCTGCAAAGCCAAAAATATTTATGATTTGGTTCTTTACAGAAAATGTCTGCCAACTCATTAGAGGTGATTCCTGCCCGCTAGCTCTAAGTATACCCCTTTCTCTCCTTCAAGCACAAAGATAACAGTGATGTTAAAAGAGGGATAACCTGAATCTATGGGGATTATTAAAAAATAAAGCAAGTCATCTGCAAACTTCAAAGCTTTATTAGTGACAAATGACCTGCCTCACACCTCACAACTCTCACAACTGATCCACAACCCTGGTGCTGAGAATCAAAGGCTAGCACTATTCCTCAAAGCCATGACCCTGGCAGGTCTTCATTCTCTTCCCCTCCACAGCTATGAGTAAACTGCTGGCAGGCTGGGGGTTTCTAGAACGAGTGACCTGGTTCAGTGAATGTGGGTAAAAAAAGGAGGAAAAAAGAGGCTTTGAAAATGTGGGCTCCATAATTCCTGGAGGAAAGCACTACTTAAGCGAGGGAGACATGGCTTTGCTGTCTGCTTCTCAGTCCTTGCTGCAGTTATCAGCCCACGTAGACTCCAAGCACTCACTATGTGTCAAGCTCCAAGACAGGTCCCAGGAAAGAGGACCTGCAGAGCCTGCACTGCCTTGGAGGAGCTCAGAAGTCTAGAGCAGGGACAGACCAGAAAACTGATCATGCTCATATAGAACAACATGTCAAGATATAAGCTGATGGTGGTACAAGGACAGACTCACAGACCAATGGAAGGCAACTGAGAGCACAGAAATAAGCCCTCACATCTAGGGCCAAATGGTTTTTGACAAGGGTGCTAAGTCTACTCAATGGGGAAAAAACTGTCTCTTCAATAAATGGTGCCGGGAAAACTGGATATTCACATGAATATCAAAACGGATCAAAGACCTAAATATAAGAACTAAAGCTACAAACTCCTAGAAGAAAACACAGAGAAACATCTTCAGAACCTTATATTAGGCAATGGTTTTTCAGACTCTACACCTAAAGCCCAAGCTACAAAAGATAAAATTGGACTTCATCAAAATTAAAAACTTTTGCACATCAGAGGGCATTATCAAAGAAAATGAAAAGACAACTTAAAGAATGGGAGAAAATATTTGGAAACAACATGTCCAATAAGGGTTTAATAACTCAAATATACAAAAACCTCCTACAAATCAACAACAAAAAGACAAACAACCCAATTAACAAATAGGCAATAGACCTGAATAGACATTTCTCCAAAGAAGATATAAAAGTGATCAATAACAAACACATAAAAAGATGCTCAATATCATTAGCCATTTGGCAAATGCAAATCAAAACCACTATGAGATACCACATCACACCTACCTGAATGGCTACTGCTGGAAAAAAAAAAAGGGAAAATAACAAATATTGGCAAGCATGTGTAAACAGGAACCCTCATGCATTACTGGAGGGAATGTAAAATGGTGCAGCCACTATGGAAAATAGTTTGGCTGTTCCTCAGAAAGTTAAACATAGGATTACCATATAACCTGGCAATCTCACTTCTAGGTATATACCCCCCAAAGTCTGAATGCAGAGACTTGGGCAGAATCTATACCCCAATGTTCATAGCAATATTATTCACAATAACCAAAAGGTAGAAGCAAATCAAGTGCCATCAATGGAAGGACATATTTTTAAAATGTGATATATACATACAATGGAATATTATTCTGCTGCAAAAAGGCATGAAGTTCTGATACAAACCACAATACGGATGAACCTCAAAGACATCATGTTGAAATAAGCCAGATGCAAAAGGATCTCACTTTTATGAAAAAATTAGAATATGTAAATTCATAAAGTCAGAAATTAGAACACAGGTTACCAGGGGCAGGGGTTAGAGATAAGGGAGATAATGCTTAATGGGTATAGTTTCTGTTTAGGAAAGAGTTTTGGTAATTGATGGTGGTGATGGTAGCATGATATTGCGAATGTCATCAACATCACTAAATTGTGTACTTGAAAATAGTTAAAACGGAAAATTTTAGGATGTATAAATGTTATAACAATAAAAAGGGAAAAAAAAATTATGAGGTGAACATAGGGGGCTGTGGGAGGAGAAGACTGGAAGATCCCAGAACATTTTTGGAAGGAAGTGATTCCTAGGATGAATTGGGAAGACTGGGAGTTAGCAAGCTGAAGATAAGAAGGGGTAACGGTCAAGAGCTGCAGGCAGGGGGAAGAGGATCTGCCCAAGCCCAGCGGTGAGAGAGAGCATGATGTGCGTAGCTGGAATAAAGGGTGCATGTGGGGAGCAGGTAAAGATGAGGCTGCAGGGAGGCAGACGCCAGACATGAAGGCCTTCCTGTGATAAGCTGAGGAGCTCAAACGATCCAGCAGGCAATGGGAGGTGGGCAAGAAGAGAGATGGGATTAAATGTGTGTTCTCTGAAAGACTACTCTGGAGTTGTGAATTAGGTGAATGGAAGAAAATAGCCCGGAGTCAGAATGACCAGTTGGGAGGTTGTGTCAACAGGCTAGATGAGACAGTAGAACCTGATCTAGGCTGTAGTGAGGAAATGAAGGGAGGTTAAGGAGGAAGAAGCTACAGCTCATGACTGAGTTGATGGCAAGAGTAAGGGGCTAGCCAAGCCTTAACTCCCTAATTCTACCCAGTCTGGCTGACTGGATAGATGGTGGTGCCTTGTTTGATGGAGTTTGGATTAACAGCCCCATTCAAGGCCCTTGGTCCTACAAGGCAGCTGGCAGGGTTTACTGGGCAAGTACAAAGAGTATCTTTCAAGGGACCTTATGAAATAATGGAAACATTTGGTGCCTGGTCAAAATCCCCTCAAGGCACCCATTAAATTCTGATGTGAGAGTTGCTTCTCAGGTGTGAAAGAGCAAAGTCAGCTTTTGAAAGCGGTTGTAATTCTACCTTCTCCAAAGAAGAGGAGGAAGGTGAGCAAGAAAATGCTAATGGGATTACAGAGACAGGAACGGTGAAATAAGCATGTGCTTTGGAATGCGACAAAATTCTGGCTCTGCTGTGTGACCTAGAACAAAGTATTTAACTTCCCTGAGCCTTGATTTCCTTGCCTATAAAATAGGGATAATAGGACCTGTCTCAGGGGGCTGCTACGTGGATTCTAGGAGATAATGCAAGTGAGGTGCCTAGCACATAGTAAGCACTCGTTAGATTCCTTTCCTTTGGAAAAAGCATGTCCCCCATCTTCACATGGCTTAAAATTCAAAGGCTTTGATACTCACCTGTGTCATCTTTTGTATGATAAACATTGCATTCCTGAAGATCAATAGTGGGAGATATGGGATAGAAGGTTTCCAGAACATGATTCTTAGTAGCCTCAACCTCCTCTCTGGAGGCAATGGGGGGTAGAGGATCCTTGGCATTCAATCGGACTCCACTAGGACCACGGACCTGAAGGAGAATCGACTCTAAAAGTAGAAAAAGACAATTAGTCTAACCTGGTCTAAAGTCTAAAGCTTTCATCCTCGCATGCTTCTCAAGTCATTTATAGCTTTTCTAGAAATTAGCCTAATACATGAAACAAAACTTTGAGTTAGGATGCTAATCCTGGGATTCCTAGGAGGCAGATGAAACAATACACTCTCCTTCCTTATGTTCCCTTTCCAGAGAACCCTGAAACCTGGTGACTTCTGTTGGTTCAAGTCTGCCCCACACATATCTTCCTAAGTACCTGCTCTAAGCTGGGACCCAGAAATAAGTGAGAGTCTCTGGTCTCAAGGAATTTACCAGATTGTAAGCACTACAATAAAAGTATGAACTGTAATCAGAAATAATACAGGTGGCGGAAATGAACCTCTGCAGGAACCTTTTTTTTTTTTTTTAACGAGGTACCAGGGATTGAACCCAGGACCTTGTATAGGGAAGCAGGTGTTCAACCACTGAGCTACATCTTCTCCCCAATAAGGGTTGGTTTCTTCATTTGTTTGTTTTTAGGCAGTACCAGGGATCAAATCTAGGACCTCACACATGGGAAGCAGGCACCCAATCAACTTGAGCTACATCTGCTCCCTGCAGGAAGCTTTCTGAAGGAACCAATGCCTCAGGCCTAGGTTTTGAAGGATAGATAAGAGCAGGGTTTATCAGCCTTGGCACTATTCACATTCTGGATGAGAAAATTCTTTGGTAAGGACAGCTGTCCTGTGCATTGTAGGATGGTTAGCAGCATCCCTGGCCTGCACCCTCTAGATGCCAGTAGCACCTCATCCTCTTCTCCAACCAACTCATGACAACCAAAAATCTCTCCAAACATGGCAAATGTCCCCTGGAAGGCAAAACTGCCCTTGGTGGAGAACCACTGGATAAGAGTTTGCCAGGCAGAGAAAAGGGAGGAAAAGCATTGAGTTAAGGAGGAATGACACGTGCAAAGGCATAGAAGTGTGCAATCCAGGAAGCAGATGTGGCTCAAGCAATTGAGCTCCTGCCTACCACATAGGAGGTCCCAGGTTTGGTTCCTGGTGCCTCCCGGAGAAGACAAGCAAGACAGCGAGCTGGCACGATGGGCAGGCACAGCGAGCAGGTGCAACAAAGTGACACAATAAGGAGATACAAAGAGGGAAGACAATGAGAGACACAACAAAGCTAAAAACTGAGGTGGCTCAAGCAATTGAGCACCTCTCTCCCACATGGGAGGTCCCAGGTTTGGTTCCTGGTGCCTCCTGAAGAGAAGATGAGCAGACACAGAGAGCACACAGCAAATGGACACAGAGAACAGACAGTGAGCACAAACAAATGAGAAGGGGGATTAAATAAATAAAATATGTTTTTTTAAAAAGTGTGCAATCCAATGGCAAAGTTTAGGGACATAAATCCAGATGACCAGAATATGATAAGGTGGGAAAGGAGGGGTGGAAAGAGAGAAGCAGTGAGCATAGAGGCTGAAGAGGAAAATCCAGGAAAAGGATCAGATTGTTCTCAATCACTGAGTGAAAAATCTGACATGCAAAAGTCTCACCGAAGTTGGATTAGCATATTTACTACATGGAAATGTAGGTGGTATGGGAAACAAACTCACATCTGACTAATCAAAAGCCTGCCATCATGATCACGTGTGGAACAGTGGGTACCCTTCACAGAGGACCACTGGAGGCCACATGTCACCACCAGACACAATGTTAATGGAAAGACTCCTTAAGAATGGCCCTCTAAGGATTTTCCACGGAGGCACCTCTTCCTTGGAAGGTGCTCTGATTTTTAGAAATAGAATCATGGTGTGATGGTAATAGAGCAAGGCTGATTTTTCTTATATGGTTAGAAAGTGGTTTGGGCAACAGCACTGTCATTTAAGTAGCATGTGGCCTTCCTTACCGGACATTCAAAATGACAGACACTACATCTGTGAATGGATAAGCTCTGACCTGCCTGGTAAAATACATCATACTCACAAGTCAAGAATAGTTTTCTAAAGTATTTCCTGTTTCCTCACATATAATCTGCAAGGAAAAGAAATGTGCCTGGACCTCTCCTAACCTTGGGTTTTAGATTCTCCCCACAGACCACTCCAGTGTGGTTTCTAATTCAACTCCCTCCACATCCCTCCTCCAGGAACAGCTCCAATGAGGGCGGTTTAATTAGAGGCAACACTTCATGATGGGCCAACAAGTACTCCTCCATTAATGAGGTTCACTCTTTCCTTAGTAATGCCATGACTTCTGCAAAGCTGACCGTGAGCCAGAAAGTCCATACTCAAAGAGGCAAGCAGGAGAAACGTGACCAAGAAGATGTCCTGAAAATCCCAACTTATTCCCTAACCGGTTTCCTTGCTCCAGGATTCCACCATCTGGAACACCTGTGCTCTCTGAAACCCCAAGATTTGGTTTTCATTCTTCTAGCCCTTCAATCAGCATCATCTACTGTGTGCCAGGAATAGTTAAGACACTGTGGGCATAGTTCCTGACATCAGGAGTTCACAGTTTACTGGGGTAGACAGAGAAGAAATTATATGATTGCAATACAGTGTAATATGTACTATGATTTAAAAAAAAAAAAAAGGCACAAATAGGCACAATGAGCAGCAGGAGCACAGAGGAGGAAATGCTAACCCAGGCTGGATTCACAAAGGAAGGGGACTTGAGTTGAGTCTTGCAGACAAGTAGAATTTAGTCAAATGAAGAAAGCAGAAAAGAGCATTCCAGGCAGAATGCACAACATATGCAAAGGTACAAAGGTGTAAAAGCTTGATGCCAAAAATCTGCAAGTGGCTATAGGGCTGGGGAGTGGCAGGACAGTAAAGCAGAAGATATGACTAGAAAGGTAGATGGAGGCCAAAATCACAGAGGACCTTGTAAATCATGATAAAGGGTTTAAACTATTGGGAGAGAGTGAAGGATTTGAAGCAGGCGCGGGACATAAAAAGACTCGCATTTTAGAATGATCACTCCAACAGCTATGTGGAAAATGGATTTGAGGACGTGGTGGATTGGATTATGTACCCCAATTTAGACATGTTCTTAATCTTCACATTCCTGTGCATGTGAACCCATTGTAAAGAGGCCCTCTTGAAGATGTTATTTTGAATTAAGGCGTGGCCCAACTGAATGATGGGCCTTAATCTAGATTACTGGAGTCCTTTATAAGTAGCAGAAATTGAGATACAGAGAAAGCCACAGAAGCTAGAAGTTAGCAGGAACCTGCGGGAACCTGAAAGAGAAAGGAGAGGAACATCGCCACATGATAGGAGAGCCCAGAAAGCCCAAAGATTGCCAGTAAGCCAATACCAGATCAACACAATCTTTGGGAAGAAAGTTAGCCTTGTCAATATCTTAACGTTGGATTTCTGGCCTCTGAAAACATGAGCCAATTAATGCTTATTATATATGACAACCCATTGTGTGGTATTTGTGATAGCAGCTCAGGCAAAACTAAGTCGGAAGGGTAGAGAATTATGAATGGGGGTAAGAAGTTTGTTGCAATAGAACATGAACTTTATAAGGGCAGAGACTGTAATCTGCTTTATTTCTTCATCTTCAATATTCAGGTACTCTCAAACACATAGCAGGCACTCAATAGATATTGTTGAATTAATTAGTCTTGGGAAAAAGAAGAAAAAAAAAAAGCCCGGCTATAGCTAATGACTATGAGAATGTGCCTGAGCCTCCAAAATTATAGCACAAAGAACAAGAATGAGGATAGGTATGGGGGTGGGGGGTGGGAAGGGTTTGAAATGTGAGCTGGTGGTGGGCTAAGAGTAGAAAGATAGAAAACAGACCAAGGCTTTCAGGTGTACAAGATGACCAACCTCGATTCCAACTGGTAGATAATGTGGAGTTTTTGGCACAGATTCGCCTGGTCAGAGAAGGATGCTTGAGAATCTGGGATTTACACAGCTGGATCAGACTGTCCACAATGACTGGGCTTGAAGAGAAAAAGAGACATTTAGGTGACTTAAAGCAACAGGTTGACTCTAAGACCCATCAGTTGGAAATCTTATTTACTTGGAGAAACTTACCAGTAGGTCTCTCTCTTGGGGGTGTCTTCAGTGGAGTGCCAGAGACGGGCGTAGGAGATCAAGTTCAGAACATGCTCATCTTGGTTCTCTATGTGGTTCTTTGGATCGTCAACAATGCTGAGTACTTTCTCAGGAAGGCCTTCTATTAACTTGGCCTTCGTAAGCCAGAGGGCCTGCTTTACACCTTTGAGGTAATCAGTCATGAAAAAAAAAAAAAGACTAAGACTCAGGAAGAGATGTTTAAGTCTGCAGGCTGCCTCAAGAAAGAATGGATTTGTGAAATCAGAACCAAAAATGAAGAAGGGAAAATACTAGAGCCAGATTTCAACTCAACTTCAGGAATGACCTTCTCATTAAAGCTGGTTAACAGTTGTTTCGGGTAGTGAATTTCTGCCATAGGAAGAATTCAAACAGTGGCTGAGATAGCTGTGGCCATCTGTTGAATCCTGCAGACAGTGGACACAGGTTACAGGACTAGATAGATAGATGCCAGGTCCTTCACCACTTAAGATACTTTCTATTTTTTTTTTTTTTTAAGGAGGTACCGGGATTGAACCCAAGACTTCATATATGTGAAGCAGGCACTCAACCACTGAGCTACATTTGCTCCCCTAAGATCTCTTCTATTAACCCATTTCCCACCTTCCAAAGCCTGTGGCTATGAAAAATAGCTCATTTACTAGGTATGGGTCCAGGATTAAGCCCATGTGGCCATATCAAGGGAAAACAGCTTTTGGAAATAACAGAAATAACTTTTGGGTCGTCATGAATAACTTCAGGAGTCCTGGGTTTGGAAGCACTCTGCCCAATAATTTTTCACATCTCATCTAACCCTGAGATTCTATAACAACCCATTTTCTAAAGGGATTTTTATATGAAGCAGTCTTATGAAACACAGTGCTGTTATTTGTCAAAAGGGTCATATTGAGGTTCTTGTTCTCCTCATTATACAAGGTCCTCTTTGAGATCTTCTGAACTTCCCTCTGGCCTTAGTACAGAAAGGTTGGGCTTTTCCTGGGTACAGGAAGGTAACCTGAGTTTTAGTCCTGTCACTGCCACTGTTTCTTAAACTTGGAAGTCGATAAACTATTAATATTTTATGGTTTACTAGTGTATGAATACTCTGTAATATTAGATCTGCCATTTATTGAGCATTACCATCTACTCTGTGCCAGGAGTTTTAACTTGTAGATGTGATTTTATGGAATAGAGAATACACCTCAGAGAGACTAAGAAATTTACTTCAAATCACATATCTTGTAAGTGACTGGGCTGGGAAGGGAATCTGAGTCTGTCTAAAGCCCATAATCTTTCTATTACCCCAATCTACTTTCAAGCTCTCTGTGAGGTTTTCAGCCTGGTCAAACAAGTAAAATCTTAACTTCTGAAGAACTGCTAATGCATGTACATTGTATTCTGTTATCAGGGTCACTTGGGAATGCCAAGCCTTATGAGGTCTTTCACAGAACTCTGTGGGAACAGTGGAAGTGTTTGAAGCCTGGACAATCAGCTTTCAAGAATGGGTTTGAGCAGTTTAAGAGGCTGGCTTGTTGCCTTAAGTTTTTTTCAAACCTAGAACTTATTCTGTGGCTTATTCATCAAATCCCTTTCTTAATTACTCTTTAGAAAATACTGCTCCCACTTACTAGAACCAATTTGTATTTTCAGGACCTGCCCTATCCCCATCCTGATTTAGGGGTGAAGAATGGGGAAAAGGACTTAATACAAGTCCGTCCTACAGACTCTAGAAAATAATTCCTGGTATTGCTCTAGACAGGAGCCTGGTTTTGGCTCATTTTTATCTCCCCTGAGTAACAGGGGAATAGAAGTGGGATAGAAGGCATTTAGGATCAGATCCTTTCCTTGAAAATATCTCAGCTCTAACCTTTCAGACTGGACACTGGCCTAGGATACCTTTCAGAAGGGACACTGGCTTCACTATTAACCTACAATGCACCTGAGGGCAAATCACATACATCCCCTCTCTATCTCAATTACCAAGCCTGTGAAATGAGCTGATGGGCCTGGAGATTAAGCATTCATTTTACTTTCTCCACTATAATTCCCCTGTATTTCTTAAAAGTACAGTTACATTCTAAGTGTGTCATAGCTGAGAGGGACAATGTGGACCATCTATCTAGTCAAAAGCACTTATTTCACAGGAAATGGAGGCTCAGGAAGGTTCAGCCACTTGCCCAAAGTCACACAGCCAGATAGAGGCTGGGCTAGACCTAGAAACCAGATCTTTTCACTTGGGCACCCAGACTCTCTCCCTCATTACGGTTTTCCACTTAATCCTGACACTCTCAGATAATGGGATTCACTATCG
Source organism: Cabassous unicinctus (assembly GCA_029593785.1). Lineage (NCBI taxonomy): Eukaryota > Metazoa > Chordata > Mammalia > Cingulata > Chlamyphoridae > Cabassous > Cabassous unicinctus. The sequence goes on along the minus strand of JAQZBX010027573.1, from coordinate 3,090 downwards.
GCCCCATTTCGCATATGAAACCGAAAGCTAGTAAGGTTCAATGTTTTGCCCAAAGCCACAGAGGGGTCGGAGTCAGGGCTGGGCATCCCGTACGTCCTGGGGTCTCACCCTCGACGAGGCGGCAACGCTGGTGGAAAATGTAGCATGCCTGATCCTTGTACAGCGGCAGCTCCTGGATCGGGGACGAGCGGTGGTACTTTGGGTGCTTCCAGCCGGGGTCCCAGGGCGGGAAGACCGGCCGCGCCAGCCCCGGCATGAAGTGCATCTTCCCCAAGTATGTGATGGGCTCCAATCCAGGAATCTCGTACACCCTGTCCAGGGGAGGAGGCTCGGGCTTCCTCGTGGAGCGCACACCCCACTCGTACGCCCCGCGTCTTGGGGCCCCGCAACCCGCTAACCCGAGACGCCCGGGGCCAACCAGCGCCCGCCCTGCGGTCCCCGACGCTAGCGCCATACTGATTTTAGTTTCCATAAAACCTCTACCTGGACGCCGCCATCTTTCGCCGCACAAGAGCCTGCTGGGAACGAAAAGGGCACGGCGCCAAGCTTCGCACTTATGAATGGCAGCCCCTTCAACCAATCATAGTCAAAACCTCCGAATCATGCCCCACCCCCGCAGTCAGGTCTCATTTTCTTATAGGCGTCCGCGCCTCTCCGAAGAAGGTGGAACCTGCAGGATCCTCACGTGAGTCGAAGCGCAGGAGTGTAGGTGAGTGGTCGTGGCAGTGGCTGAGAATGGACCAGAAGAGTAACTGGACTTCAGACCTGAACTTGAACATCCTTGACCTCTTACGAGCTATTTTCGCTTGGGCAAGCCCCTTCCCACTTTAAGCCCTAGTGCCCGTCGCTGTAAAAGTAGGGATTGAAATGTGTAAGTTAGTGTACCTGGTACTGCGCCAGGCGCGTAGTAGGTGCGTAGTAAAAGTTTCCTCTCCTCCTCCCCGCTGCGGGCGCTTCCATCGCTGCCCCTCCCTTGAGCCTGAGTGGCCCTGTTCCACCACGCCAGCTCCGCACCCGCCTACCCCTCTGGCCACACCTCTTCTCGCCAGCGCCGATACGGAGTTACTTTCCTCCCTTTTCCTCTGGATTTCCGTTTCCGCTTGCTAGAAGCAAGACCAGAGACGGAGGTGTGCCTTTGCCCCTTGGTCAGCACCTGTTTACCAAATGCCCACTGTATATGAGATACTCTGCTAAGCGCTAAGTTTGCATTGGTGAATAAAACAGATGTAGGATGTGTACAGGTTAGTGGGAGATACAGACAGAAAAGTAATGCAGCACACACGTCCTTTCCCTTTTTCCTACCTTTTCTATTTAGTGCTTAACACTAACATACAGTTTTTTTCCATTTTGCTCTTGTGTAATGACTGTCTGTCATCCTAGAATGTAAGCTCCATGCCTGCAGGGGTTTGTGTTTCTCCACTGTTGTATGGCAGGCTCTTGAAACAGTTTCTAGCACATAGTAGACAATAAATATATGTTTAATGAATGAATACATAATAGAAACAAGTAGAGCATATAATAGAGAATGAGAAGGAGGTTCAGGGAGAGCCTGTAAAGCAGGGGTTCTTAACAAGGGGTCTGTGAGCTTGAATTGAAATTCAAAAAAACATTATTCTTGTGGGGACGTGTTGGTGCAGGTGTGATATATTTATTAACTAATACACAGTATAGTGTGGAATTACTGAGGGGTCCATGATTTTCATCTGACTGGCAAAGGAGTCTGCGGAACAAAAAAGGTTAAGAACCCCTGCTCTAAGGGGAGGTGACCTTTAAGCCAAGGCTTGAAGCTTGGAGAAGAATCCTCTAGGCAGAGAGAACAACATGTTCCAAGGACTGGCTTTGAGATGGTGCCTCTTCAGACAGACTGTAAAGGTAGAAGCTGAAAGGAGGCATGGCCCTTGTCTTTAAAATAATTCATGACAGTCATGGCCAACTTCTCTACCAATTCCTTAAATACCAGAGGAAGTGGGATTATTAAAATGTGGAGAAGGTTCATTTCAGGCAAAGAATGATATGATCAGCCCTCACACTGTATAGCAGTTTACAGTTAACAGCACTTTTGTTTATCTTACCTTACTTCACAAAAACAGTGGGAAAAACTGGCACAAAGTATTATGCCATTCACTCATAATACACCCCAGACCCCATTCATTCATAATACATGGCTGGTACATGGCATGCAATAAAAATGGATTGGATTAATGTAACATTGAATTAATGCAAGCCCTATGAAGGTAGGGACCTCATCCTGTTCACCTCTGCTGTATCTAACACCTAGCCCGTGCCTGGCCCCCAGACCATGTTTGTAAACTGAGCATTCACCAGACACCAAGAGGCTTCCATATGCCAGTCCTGTGCTTTGTGGTAGAATACAGAAAGGAATTAAAATATTATCCTTGCCCTCAAAGGGTTCCCAGCCGGGTAGATCTTTCTGAAGTCATAGAGCTCTTGAGCGGTGGAACCAGGTTTTCTTTTTTTTCTTTTTTTTTCTTTTTCATATATATTTTAAAAGTTGCTTAGATTACATAGATGTTACACTAAAATTACAGGGATTCCCATGATATCCACCTCCCATACCTCCCATACCTCCCATAACATCTCTCATAAACCTCTTTCATTAGTGTGGCACATCACCTGCAATGGATATACACATCCTGGGGCTTTGCCACTAAGCATAGACTACAGTTCACATCATAGGCCACACTCTCTCCCACACAGTTCTGCATGGTATATGCTGCTCTAAAATGGCCTATATCTGTCACCACGTCACTCAGGACAAGGGAGCAGCAACAGGCCCCCGAGTGCAGGGGCAGTGTCTGGCAAAAGAGGATGGCCCACTGTTGGGTTCTTGTTATTGATGACTACCTTTATGAGTCTAGGCTCTTGTAATTGAAACTTGGCCTACTGTTATGGGGTGCCTAAGGGTTGCCACCTGAGAGCCTCCTTGTTGCTTTAATGTGGCCTCTCTCTAAGCCAAACTCAGCATATGAATGCATTACCTTCCCCCCAACGAGGGACTTGACGCCCGGGGATGAGCCTCCCTGGCAACGAGGGACTAATACCAAATGCCAACTGGAAACACGACTGGAA
>JAQZBX010027572.1:0-28285 GCA_029593785.1 Cabassous unicinctus | reverse complement strand
CAATCTCTCCTTTCCATGTCCTCTTTTGTCCAAGCTGACAGTGGTTTTGTTCATACAGCTCTCTCAAAAACTTTGTTGGTTTAGCATGCAGGAAGCAGGGTTCCAAGCCATCAGACAGTAAGAATTTCCACAAGTCTTTCCGAGATAACTGCATCTTCAATTCTGATTTACAAGTTCCAGGTTTAGCTAAGTCTTCAAATGGGGCATTTTCACTTGGGAATTTGATTTCCAGAAACTTGGAAGTTCTGGAATCAGTTTTTGTTTTCTTTGTGCCCAAAAGTTCAGTCCTTAGTGTATTTCGCTCATCTAGTATTTTGCTATAAGCCGCAAGGAGAAGCCAAGTCACATTCTCCGAGTTTACCTTGGAAAGTTCTTCAGCTAAATGCTCAGGTTCGCCATTTTCAAATTCTGTCTTCCGTATAACACCAGGAGTTAATCTTGCTAAGTTCTCTGCAACTTTAAAACATGGATTGCCTTTCCTCCAGTTTCCAATAATAGTTTCATCATTTACTTCTAAAGCATCGTAGAAAGTCTCTTTAGTATCCATATTACTATCAACAGTCTCTTCAAAGCGATCTAGGCCTTTCCATCAAGCATTTCACAATTCCTCCAAAAAATACCCCTTACCCATTTATAAAACCGTTCCAACATTTTGGTAACTACAAAAGCACTTCCCCACTCCTCAGTATCAAATTCTGTATTAGTCAGCCTAATGGGTGTTAATGTGAGAAACCAAAAATGGGTTGGTCTTTATAAAGGGTATTTATTTGGGGTAAAAGTCCACAGGTACCAGGCCATAAAGTGTTACATTTCTTCTCACCAAAGTTCATTGCCATGTGTTAGAGCAAGACAGCTGTCAACGTTTGCCAGGATTCAGGCTTCTTGGCTTCCTCTCTTCCCGGGGCTGCATTTCTCTCTGGGCTTAGCGCCTGGTTCCTCCACAAGGTCAGCTGTAGGTGATCAGCTGAACGGCTCACTTCTCTTCTGGGGCCTTTTCTCCAACATCAGAACTGCTTCTCAAAAACTGCCTCCTCTGTCCTTTGCCTTGCCTTTTATATTCGATTCCCCCACCCACCAAGGGGTGGGGCTCAATGCCCTACTGATGTGGCCCAGTCAACGCCCTAATAATAACTTAATCATGCCCAGATTAACAGATCAGTTTACAAGCATGATCCAATTAAATTTTGGAATTCATAATTACATCAAACTGGCCAAGGGCTACAGCATCATAGAATGAGTTAGGCAATGTTCTCCACTTCTAATTTTTGGAAGAGTTTAAGCAAGACTGGTGTTAGTTCTTTCTGAATGATTGGTAGAATTCACTTGTGAAGCCCTCTAATCTTGGGCTCCTCTTGGGAAGTTTTTGATGACTCATTCAATCTCATTACTTATGATTTGTCTGTTGAGTCAATCAATTTCTTCTTTCATCAATGTACGCTTCTTGTGTGTTTCTAGAAATTTTCCCATTTCATCTAAGATATCCATCTTGTTGGCATACAATTTTTCAGAATGCACTCTTATGATACTCTTTATATCTGTGGGATCAGTGGTGATATCTCCTTCCTTGTTTTTTATTTGATATATTTGCATCTTCTCTTTTTTTCTTTGTTAGTCTAGCTAAGGGTTTGTCAATTTTATTAATCTTCTCTAAGAATGAGCTATTGGTTTTGCTGATTTTTTCATGTCTTTTTTTATACTCACATTTAACTCTGCTCTAATCTTTGTTATTTCCATCTTTCTGCTTGTTTTGGCATTAGTTTGTTGTTCCTTTTCTTGTTCCTCCAGGTGTGCAGTTAGGTCTTTGATTTTAGCCCTTTCTTCTTTTTAAATAGAGGTATTCAGGGCTATAAATTTCCCTCTCAGCACTGCTTTTGTTGCACCCCATACATTTTCATACACTGTGTTCTCATTTTCATTTGTTTCAAGATAGTTACTAACTTCTTTTGCAATTTCCTCCTTATCCCACTGATTGTTTAAGAGTGTGTTGTTTAACTTCCATGTCTTTGTGACTAATCTGGTTCTTCATACCTTACTGATTTTGAGCTTCATTCCATTGTGGTCAGAGAAATTACTTTGTATGATTTCAATCTCTCTGAATTCACTGAGAGTTGTTCTGTGACATAACATGTAGTTTATCCTGGAGAATGATCCATGTATGTTCAAGAAGAATATATATCCTGCTGCCTTTGTGTAATGTTCTGTATATTTCTATTAGGTTCAGATCTTCTAATGTATTATTCATGGCCTCTGTTTCTTTATTGACTTTCTGTCAAGGTGTTCTCTCTAATGGTGATCATGGTGTATTGAAGTCCCATGCTATAATTGCAGATGCATCTATTTGTCTGCTTAATTTTTCCAATATTTGCCTCATGTATTTTTGGGCACCCTGGTTAGGTGGATGAAGTTTTGTGATTGTTCTTTCTTCTTGATAGATCACCCCTTTTATTATTATATAGTGTCCTTCTTTGTCTCTTACAATAATTTTGCATTTAAAGTCTATTTTGTCCAATATTAGTATAGCAACTCCTGGCCTTTTTACTTTATTGTTTGCATGTAAACCCATTCTCTAAACATTTACTTGAAACCTCCTTGAATCTCTGGGTTTAAGAAGAGACCTGCCATATTCTAAATTAAAGGGACAAAAATCCCTTGAGAACATAGGCAGTACCTGATAAAAGAAAATAGACCAATATGTCAAACCTTCAATATTATTTCAAGTAACTATGAATCTTATTCTTCAAAAATTGAAACTTAGTGGTTACCATAGGATCTGAGGGGAGGGATAGGGAAGAATAGAATAGATGGAACATACGGCATTTTGGGGGCATTAGAGTTGTTCAGCATGATCTTGCAACAACAGATACAGGCCACTTCAAATTTCATCAAAACCCATAAAACTGTACAATCCAAAATTTAAAACATAATGTAAAACATTGACCATTATTAATAACAATGCTTTCATATTTGTACATCATTTGTGACAAATATACCATCTGCTTGTAAAATGGTATTAATAGAGGAGAGGAGAAAAGGGGAAGGTGTTGAATACATGTGAATTCCCTATATTCTTTATGTGACTTTTCTGTATCATAAAGCTTCTTTGAAGATAAAATGAAAAAAAAAAAAAAAAGACACTGGGAGACTATATGGAAGAAAATGTCACTGTATGTACAAGACAACAGATCTTACAGTGATGAAAGACACAATGTCTACAAAATTTTTTATTTTTTTATTATTTCAACTTTTAAATTTTTTTGTATTTTATTGGTTATTTCTAAAATTATTATTTCATTTTCTTATTAGTTTTATTTGGTTATTTTGTTGGCTTCATTTTTGGAGAGGTTTTGGATCACAAAAGTGTCACAACAGTGACAGGGAGGCTTACTGGTGCAGGGTGTCAGTGATGGGGGATGCATGGGAAGGGGTTCACCTGGGGCATGCCTCTAAGGCATATGAATATGGTCAAGTGTTCATGGGACATTGTCGTAGTGGCTGGAGGTCCACACAATAACAAAAAAATATTGAGTTCCCATCCTAGGGAGTTTGGCTACATTCTCTAATAGAATAGCAAGAATCCCCTGAGTTCAATGGCAGTGCCTAATGAAGGAAGACAGACAATTACACCAGGCCCTTGATATTGATGATTGTACTTATGAACCTTTTCTTGTGAAATTGAAACTTAGCCTAGTATTATATACTATCTAAGAGTTACCCCCTGAAAGCCTCCTTGTTGCTCAAATGTGGCCTCTCTCTAAGCCAAACTCAGCATATAAACACAGTACCTTCCCCCTTGGTGTGGGACATTACTCCCAGGGATGAGCCTCCCAGGCACTGAAGGATCATTATCAAGTGCCAATGAGCAACGTTTCTGAAAAAAGACCTTGATCAAAAGGGGAAAATGGTAAATACAAATGAGAATTTATGGCTAAGAGATTTCAAAGTGAAACAGAAGTTCTTTCCAGAAGTTATGCTTATGCATGTCTCAGCAGGATCTCATTGACTGCCACAGTAAACAGTGCTTCAAATAATGGGGTTCCTGAGGGCCCTAGAGACATCCAGAAACTATAATCAGGGCAGACAGCTCAGGAATTCAGCAACCTGTTTGTGAATATTACTTTGGAATTTATGCTTCCTAGTGTAACAGAGTTAGACTCATTTATAAGTTCTTTACACATGGCTCTTCAGCTCCTTTTATTTGAACAGATAATTAGCACTATCCTTGATAAATATATGTCCCAGAGACTTAAATCTTTGATCTGCCCATGTGCCAGTTGTGCCCTGAATTTCAGCAGTTTGCAACTTCTACTCTCCAGTTCAGTGAACTCACCCAGGACAAGTAATGAGGAGATGATGATGGACAATGCCCATCCCAAGGAACAGAGAGGGTTTGCAACTCCAAGCAAGATAGCTCCATCCATGTGTCCAATGGTATCTAAGCTCCCTCTCAATTATAATCAGAGTGGGCATCACCACACAAATCCCCAAGATTGGGGAATGAACAATGGACTAAAATAGACTTATTATTATTATAGCAATGGAAGAACTCATCATTAACATAAAGGCAGTAGCCATCAGAGTTTCTAAAGGATGGGACAGTGAAACAGAGTTAGACTCATTTATAATTTCCCTACATGGGCTCTTCTGACCCTTTTATTTAAAACTATAATTAGTAATATATTTATTAAATATATGTCCCAGAGACTTAAATATTCAGTCTGTTCATCTGTCAGTTGAACCCTGAATCTCAGCAGAGTTGCTACACCTACACACCAGTTAATTGGACTCATCTATGAAAATTAACAAAAGGATGATGATGAACAATGCTCATCCCAAGGAACAGAGAGTGTCTTCAACTGCAAGCAATACAGTTCCATCCATATCCCCCATAAACTTAAGCCCTCTGTTAGTCAGAGACAGGGTGGCTATCACCATCCCTAAATCCTCAAGATTGAGGAATAAACAAAATAAAGGTGGAAAGCAAATATGGACTAAAGTAGACTTCAAATTATTCTAGCATTGTAAAAACTTGTATCATTGATATAAATGCAGTGGCCACCAGAGGTTCTAAGGGAGAGAGAGGGAAGATTAATAGAACATGGCAGCATTTTGGGGACTTGGGAATTGTTCTGCATGACATTGCAATGATAGATACAGATTATTATACATTTTGTCAAAACCTATAAAATTGTGCAGGGCAAAGTGTAAACTATAATGTAAACTATAGTTCTTGGCTAGTACAATGCTTCAAAATGTGTTCACCAATTTCAACAAATATACCATACTAATGAAATAAGTTAATGTGGGAAAGTGTGAAATGGGAGGGGGTGGGCTAAATGGGAATCCTCAATATTTTTTATGTACCTTTTATGCTATCCAAAGCTTCTTTATAAATAAAAATATGAAAAAGCTGCAACATCAAGAGGAAATTGCAGACCTATTTCTCTAATGAACTTAGATGCAAAAATCCTCAACAAAATACTTGCAATAAAATCCAAGAACACATTAAAGGAATTATACATGAAGACCAACTGAGTTTTATTCCAGGTATGCCAGGAGGGTTCAGCAAAAGAAAATCACTTAATGTAATACACTACATTAATAGCCCTAAGGAGAAAAAGTACATGATCATTTCTATCAATGCAGAAAAAGCGTTTGACAAAATTCAGCATTCTTTCTTGATAAAAAGAATTCAAATGAGAGAATAGAAGGAAACTTCCTCAATATGATAAAGGGCATATATGAAAAACCCATATTGAAAATAGGGACACAAACAGATAAATGCACATGGATGTACATAGTGGCACTAATCACAATTGCCAAAAGTTGGAAGCAACCCAAGTATCCATCAAAGGATGAATGGATAAACAAAATGTGGTATATATGTACAATGGAATATTATTCAGCTGTAAGAAGGTATTACAGTGATGAGAGGCAAAATATCAAAAAAAAATTTATTTAAATTTTAAAAATTATTTTTCATTTTGTAAATTCCTCAAAATTTTTAACTTATTATAGTTTTAGTTTCTCTAAATTATTTTATTTATTATTTTTAAACCAATCATTATTATATCTTTTTCTTATTAATCAAATTTGATAATATTCTTGGCTTCATTTTTGAAGAAGTTTTAGATCACAGAAGGGTTACAACTATGGCAGGGAGGATCAAAGGGGTGAGATGTCAGTGATGGGAAATACATAGGAGGAAGTTCACCTGGGCATACATATAAGACATATGAATATGTTCAAATGTTCATAAGACATTGTCACAGTGGGTAGGGAATCACACAACAACTGAAAGATTATTGAATCCCCATCCTGGGGAGCTCTGCCACATTCTCTAATGGAAAACCAACAATACCCCAAGTAAAGGGGCAATGACTAGTGAAGAAAGATGATCAATTGATGGGCCCTTGGTAATGATGACTATGCTTATGAGCCTTTTGCTCTTAAATTTGCAACTTAATCTAGTCTTGTAGAGTGCCTAAGAGTTACCCCCTGAGAGCCTCCTTCTTGCTCAAATGTGGCCTTTCTCTAAGCCAAACTCAGCATATAAATGCATTACCTTGCCCTCAGCAAGGGACATGACTCCTGGGGATAAGCCTCCTTGGCACTGAGGGATTATTACAAAGAACCAGGTGGTGATACAACTTGAAAAAGACATTGAACAAAAGGAGGGAAAGGTAAAGACAAATGAGTGTATATAGCTAAAAGACTTCAAAGTGAGTAGGGAGGTCATCAGAGAGGTAATACTTATGCACATATCAGAAGGATGTCATACATGGCCAAGGTAGATACTGCCTCAAATAGTGGGGCTCTTGAGGGCTCCAGAGACTCCCAGGTCCTATGGTCATAACAGATAGTCCCAGAGTTTGGTGCCTTACCAGTGGCCCTACTTTGGAGTTTTTCCTCTTGGGTGTGACAGAGTTGGGCTCAGATGTGACTTCTCTACACATGCATCATCTGTCCTCTTTATTTGAACTTATAGTTGGTGCTGGAATTGGTAAGTATATGTCCAAGAGACTTTAATCTCTGGGCTGTCCATGTGCCAGCTGGACCTTGAGCCTCATCAAAGTTGCTACACCTACTCTTCAGTTCACTGGACTCAACCAGGACAACTAACAAGGAGTTGAGGATGGACAACCACTACACCAAGGAACTGAGAGAATCTACAACTGCAAGCAAGAGAGTCCCATCAATTAGCCATATGGAATCAAAGCCCCTCTCAATTAGTGGTGTAGCGGGCATCATCATCGAAGAATCCTCAGGATTTGGGAATGAAATGTGGACTAGAATGGACTTAGTGGTATTCTACTATAGATTTATTGTGATTCTAGCAATAGAAGAAATTATATCATTGATGTGGAGACAGTGGCCACTGGAGATGCTGTAGTCAGGGAAAGGGAAAAAGAGGTGCAATATGGGAGCATTTTCAGGGCTTGGAATTGACCTGAGTGACATTGCAATGACAGATACAGGCCATTATGTATCTTGATATAACCTACAGAATTGAATGGGAGAGAGTGTAAACTACAATGTAAACTATAATCCATACTTAGTGACAATGCTCCAAAATGTGTTCATCAATTGCAATGAATGTAACACACGAATGAAATTAGTCATTAATGTGGGGAAAGTGGGAGGTGTGGGGATGGGGATAGTGGGAGGTGTGGGGAGTGGGGATATGGGAATACCTTATATTTTAAAAAAATTTTTATTTAACATTTTATGTACACTAAGTATCCTTTAAAAATAAATAAAAAATATATTAAAAAAGAAGGAATGAAGTACTGACACATGTGACAACAGGAATCAGCCTTGATAACTTTATGTTGAGTGAAATAAGCTAGACACAAAAGGACAAATATTGCATGATATTTGATGATATTTAGTTCACTGATATGAGCTAAATATAGTGAGCAGACTCATGGATGTGGAGTCTGGAAAAATGGGTTACTAAGTGATAGAATGGGAGTAGAGAATGGTGAACTGATGCTTAATTTGTGCAGAATTCATAATTAGGTTGAATGTAAAGGTTTAGAAATGGATGGAGGTGATGGTGAGGCAACAATATAAGTGTAATTAGCAGTGCTGAAGTGTGAATGTGAATGTGGTTGAAAGAGGAAGTTTTGGGTCATCCAGTTTTCTAGAAGGAGAGCTATAGGATAAAATGGAGGACAGTATAACACAGGGAACTCTAGGGAGGCTGAGGAATGAGGTTAATAATACAAACATAATAATTTTCTTTCAAGCTCTATAACAAGGGTATGTAATTAGTACTGGGCTTTAAGAGTGTGGTGGTATATGGGGGAAAGATGCACCTAAAACATACTTCTATGGGATGGAAATGTATTCTTGTTGTCAAAGGTATTTTTCTGGATTGCTAGAGACCCACACTGTAGATAACAAAACATTAAACTTCCATCCTGGTGAAGTCCTTCTACTTTGTCAAATAAGATGACAAAATCTCTGGAATACATAAGCTGTTTCTAATAAAAGAAAGCAGGACTTATGAACTTTATTCTTGTAAAAATGTAATTAATCCTAATTAGAATTAATGTCTAAAATTACATCCTGAAAACCTGCTTATTACTCAAATGTGTCTTCTCAAGTCACACTCTTCACATAAACTCAGTACCTTATCCCTGAAGTGGTACATGACTCCCAGGGAAGGCACTCCCTGGCATTGAGAGATTATTACTAAGCTTTAATCAGTGGTGCATTTGGAAAAATACCTTGACCAAAATCGTTAAATATTAAATAAAACAATTTTTATGGGTAAGAGATTTCAAAGTGAGTCAGGAGGTCATTTCGGAAGTCAAACTTATGCAGATCGCAAGCAGATTTCACAAACTTCACTGTGAACAAAGCCCCAAACAAAAGTGTTCCTGAGGGTTCTAAGGACGTCCAAACACCATAAGCAAGGCACATAGCCTCAGGAAATCAACACCCCCTTGGCAGGCCCTATTTGGGAGCACATGAAAACCTATTTCCCCAATGCATCATAGTTATAATAATTTATAATTCCCCTAATCATGATTTTTCTGCTCCTTTTATTGAACCTATAATTTTCAAAGTAGCTGTTAAATATATTTCTCAGAGACTTAAAATTTCAGATTGTTCATATGCTTGTTGAGCCCTGAAACCCAGGAGAGTTGTGGCCAACTCCTACTCTCCAGTTCTTCAAGCCTGCCCTGGACAACTCACAGAATTTTGTAGATGGATAAGGCCCATTCCCCAAATGAGGAATATCTACAATTGCAAACAAAACAATTCATTCTCTCTGCCCCTCTAAATCCCCTCTCAGCCTGCAGTAGTCAGAGCAGACATCACCCCAAATCCCTCAAGACTGAGGAATAAACAAACATAACGGGGGAATGTAACCACAGACCAATGTAGATTTATTGTTATTGCAGTTATTACCTGGTGTTAAGGAGTAACTTGTAACATTGATATAAATGTAGTGTTTGCCACAAGTTCAGAGGGGAGGGATGAATAGGTGGAACATGGGGCATTTTTAGGGCAGTGAAACTGTTCTGTTTAATACTGTAATGATGGATATATGACATTATGTATTTGTCAAAGCCTATAAAACTGTACAGCATAAACTGTAAACCATAATGTAAACTATAGACTTTGATTAGTAGCAATGCTTCAATATTGATTCATCAATTGTAACAAATGTAACACAATAATGTAAAATGTTAATAATAATAGGGGAATTTATGTGTGTGTGGGAGGGGGCTATATGGGAATTCTGTGATTGTTTAAGACTGAAGAATACCCTTCAATACTCAACCTTCTATTAATAAAAAGTTAATAAACTGAGAAAACTGTTCAGCTAACACGAGCATATTCCTTTAATAACCATTTTATATGACACTAAGGAAAGAAAAGGAAAATAAAGAACCTCCCAGAGATAGAACCAGAAGACTTGGAGAAGAATGGACAATAGGTCTTGGTCCAATCTGGTCTAAACAAGCTGTGCCTAATCCTCCACAATATCTTGCCAGTACAATTTCAGAATTGCTAAGAACCACTCACTTCCCCATGCTTCTCATACATTCCCTTTATATGTGAAAATGCTTAGTGTGGTTTTCCTGTCTCTGTTCCATTGCTATATATTAGGTGCAAGGAGTAAGGACAAATAACGGTTTATAATTGGTTGTTTGTTAGTTCATAGTTCTCTGACCCAAGATGAGTCATGTCTGATATAAGCTTGATGTAAACACTATTTCAAATTACCTAAAATTCCTGGATTTTGAACTCAAGGCAATGACTGGGAAGAAGTTTGAGATGTTCTTTTTTTTTTGGGAAGAATTTAATTTGCTCTATGTGTAAGAAGAAGAGAGGGAAAAACTGTTTAGTGATTTTAAAAAATAGCAGGTATATACTGCTAACCAAATACTGATATGATAACTCATACTTCCCAATCCCCTTGCTAACTTCAAGGTACATTATGGGGCCACATGATTACTTCTAGCCAATGGACCGTCAGTGTAAATTTGTAAGAACCATTATTCTGCACTCTAGTGCTCTCTTTCTGTATCATGGCAACCTAAAGTCATGTGTTGATATGGTAGCCTGGACTGTAGTATCCCTGAACATAGGACAGTTTCCCTGGAGAATTGCCAACTTCACAGCCATTTGGAGTGTAAGAGAAAAACATTGTTATATTAAACCACTGAGATTTTGGCATTTATTTGTCCCAGCAGCATAACTTAATCTATTCTGATGAAAGATCTCATTAAGCAGATAGTTACACTGAAGGAATGAGAGCAATTGTCTCTTTACTTAAAAGGAGTGTGCATTATCAAAACAATAGGTGGCTTAAAGATGACTGGTATTATAGTCCCTCCACTTTGTGGTCAGTTTCTTACCCTCCATCAGTGATCTGGAGTGCCGTATGGTGCACAAATTGGAGGAAAGGGAGAGAAGAGAGTTGACTGGAGTAACAAGGGTGAGTGGAAAGGTTGTGAAACCCTGCTGGTGGACTCCTAAAAGACAGGTTTATAAAAATGAAGTTGAAACAAGTTAGTGAAATTAAAGTTTCTTGTGCCTGTTATTGGTCAGCTTTTGAAGTATGGATTACATATTATATTCAGGTTAAAGAAACTTAAGTGCAGTGATAGAAGTAAGTTCACACAGTTTGGTTACTCAAGCAGGGGACTTAACTAAATTTGGTAAGGAACACTCAAAAGGAGTGAGTTTTGCTCAACTTAAGGCCTGAAGGATGATTTAGAAAGATCAAGGTAAAAAGGAGGGGAAGCAATTTTATTTCACACAAAGCAAGTACATGGTCTAGAGGCAAGAGATCTTGGTGTGTGTGACAGTTTGATATTATTTATGAATTCCAAAAAGAGATATAGATTATTTTTGTAAACTGGTCTGTACCTCTGGGTGTGATAACTCTATGATTCAGCTGAGACATCTGATAAAATTATGTTAAGATTAAGGCTTTGATTCAACCATGTCATTAAAGTGTGACTCAGCATTGAGTCCCAGCCCCCTTGGTGGGCTGATAAAACAGACTCTTACACAGAAGTAGACACACAGAGAGTAAGAACACAGAGGAATAGAGACAGCTCATTAGACATGGCAGAGGCCCTGGGAAGAAAGATGAGCTTTATATTCTATAGCTGACCTTGTGAAGAGAACAGAGCAGCTGAACCCAGAAGGAAATGAGCCCTAGGAAAAGAGATGAGCCTTATACCAGCCTACAAATGAGATCAGAAGAAGGTGGGACCACGAGCTTTAAGAGGTAGAGGGAAGGCTGAACCCTCACAGACATCGTCTGCCATGTTGCTTCAACATGTAGCCAATGACTGTGGGTGAGAAAGTACCTCTTATGGTACATTATGGTACCTCTTAAGGTACATTGAGTTGGACTCAATGCCTTGTGACTGCAAGCTTCTAACCCAAACTAATACCTTTTATAAAAGCCAACAGAGTTCTGGTACTTTGCATCAACACCTTTTTGGCTAATACAGAATTTGGTACCAAGAGTGGGGTAGTGCTTTTACAATTACCAAAATGCTGGAATGGTCTTATAAATGCATAAGGGGTATTTTTGGGGGGAATTATGAGAATTGTGAGATAACTGATAGAAAAGTCCTACACTGCTTTGAAGAGACTCTTGGTAGGAATATGGATGCTAAAGAAACATTTTATGAAGCCTTAGAAGTAAATGATGAAACAATTATTGGAAACCGGAGGAAAGGCAATCCATTTTTTAGAGTTGCAGAGATCTTAGCAAGATTAACTCTAGATTTCTGGTAAAATGGTGACAGAGTAAGTAGGCAGAGACTGACCCTCTCACACAAAAAAAGCAGAGAGAAAGCAGGGACCTATCTAAAGGAGGTGCTTTGGATATATATAGAATGGGAAGGTGCTCTGAGTCATCTAGGAGTGTACTGGAAAGATAAAGAAGCAAAATGAAAACTGTTAGTTGCTGGCCCCTGTGGATGGAAATGGCACATATACCCCACCCTCAGAGCAATTAGCCATGATGCCCCTGGTTCATTGATGCCAAGGGACTGGAATGGGGCATTCCCCAGGAAGAAGAGGGGTCTTGTGATGCTAAAAGAAAAAAAAAAAAAAACTTCCAGCGAAGAATTCTGTATCCAGAAAGCTAGCATTCAAAAATGAGGGAGAGTTCAAAATTTTTAAGATAAACAGAAATTGAGAGAGTTTGTCAATAAGAAACTTGCCCTTCAAGCAATTCTAAAGAGAGTTCTTCAGGTTGAAAGGAAAAAACAAGAGAGAGAATTTGAGGAAAGTGTAAAAATAACTAAAAAGATAAAATAAAAAAAAAGAAATGAAAACAACATATAGCATACATAAACCAAAAGAAAATATGGCCAATATAAATATTTCTTTGACAGTTATGACACTGAATGTTAATGGTTTAAGCTTGCCAATCAAGAAACACAGGATGGCAGAATGGATAAGGAAATATGACTAATTTATATGCTGACTACAAGAAACTCATCTAAGACCCAGGTACACAAGGAGGCTAAAAGTGAATGGTTGGCTTGAATAAAAGGGGGGGAAGGTAAAGACAAATCAGTGCATATGGCTAAAAGACTTCAAAGTGAGTCGGGAGGTATGTATGTCTCAACAGGATCTCATATATGGCCAAGGTAGATACTACCACTAATAGTGGGGATCCTGAGGGCTCTGGAGACATCCAGGTCCTATGGTCATGGCAGATAGCTCCAGAGTTTGGTGCCTTGCCAGTGGGCCCTACTTTGGAGTTTTTGCTCCCAAGTTTGACAGAGTTGGACTCAGATAAACTTCTCTACACATGTTTCATCTGTCCCTTTTCTTTGAACCTTTAGTTGGTGCTGGAGTTGATAGGTGTACGTCCAAGAGACTTCAATCTCTGGACTGTCCATGTGCAAACTGGGCCCTGAAATTCAACGGAGTTACACTACCTACTCTCCAGTTCATTGGACTCACCCAGGACAAATAACAAGGTGATGATGATGGACAATGACTTGCCCAAAGAACCGAGAGAGTCTGCACTTGCAAGCAAGAGAATCCCATTTTTATGCCCCATGGCATCAAAGCCTCCTCTCAGTTAGAGGTGGAGTTGGCAACACCATCCTAGAATACTCAGGATTGGGGAAAGAACTATGGACTAAAGTAGACTTACTGATATTCTACTACAGACATTGTAATTCTAGCAATGGTAGAAACTATATCATGCATGTGGATGCAGTGACCATGAGAGGTTCTGAGGGCAGGGAGAGGGAAATACAAGTGAAATATGGGGGCATTTGGGGGAACTGGGCATTATTCTGAATGATATTACAATGACAAATACAAGCCATTACATATCTTGCCATAACCTACAAAATTGTGTGGGAGAAAGTGTAAACTACAATGTAAACTATAATCCATGCTTAGTGGCAATGCTTTAAAATGTTTTCATCAATTGTAATGAATGTACCACACTAATGAAAGATGTTGTTAGTGTGGGAAAATGTGGGAGGTTTAGGAAGCAGGGAATATGGGAAAAGCCTATATTTTTATGTAACATTTATCTAATCTAAATACATTTTTTTAATTAAAATAAAAAATATATTATAAAAATAAGTGAATGGTTGGAAAACAATTTTACATGCAAATTATAACAAAAAACGGCAGAAGTAGCTATAACAATATTGGACAAAATAGAATTTAAATGCAAAACTCTTGTAAGAGACAAAGAAGGACACTATATATTAATAAAAGGGGTAATCTATCAAGAAGAAAGTACAATCATAAACATTTATGCACCTAAACAGAGCATCTCAAAATATAGGAGGCAAACATTGGAAAAACTAAGTGGATAAATAGATGCCTCTACAATTATAGTGGGGACTTTAATACATCATTATAATCATTAGACAGAACATCTCTACAGAGAATCAATAAAGAAACAAAGACCTTGAATAATATGTTAGAGTATCTGGACATTATATATATACAGAACATTCCACCTAAATAGAGTGAGATATGCATTCTTCTCGAGGGTACATGAATCATTTTCTAGGATACCCCACAAGCTAGACCACAGAACAACATTTAATGAATTCAGAAAGATTGAAATTATACAAAGTAATTTCTCTGACCACAATGGAAAGAAGCTGGAAATCAGTAAGGGAAAGAGAAGCAGATTAGGCACAAAGATATGGCAGTGAAACAACACCCTCTTAGACTACCAGTGGGTCAAGAAGGAAATTGCAAAAGAAATCAATAACTACTTTGAAATGAATGAAAATGACAACATAAATTATCAAAACCTATGGGGTGCAGCAAAAGCTGTACTGAGAGGGAAATTTGTAGCCATAAATGCCTATATAAAAAGGAATCAAGAGCTGAAATCAAAGACCTAACTACACACCTGGAAGACTTAGAGAAAGAAGAACAAATTAACCCCAACAGAAGTAGAAAGAAGGAAATAACAAAGATTAGGGCAGAGTTAAATGATATTGAAATTAAGAAAACACTAGAAAAAAATAAACAAAAACAAAACCTGGTTCTTTGGGAAGATTAATAAAATTGACAAACCCTTAGTGAGACCAACAAAGAAAAAAATTGAAAAGATGCAAATACATAAAATAAGAAACAAGGAAGAGTATATCAACACTGACCCCACATAAATAAAGATATCATAGGAGAATACTTTGAAAAATTGTATGTCAACAAGATGGATAAATTATAGGAAATGGACAAATTCCTAGAAACACACAAGCAGCCTGCATTGAGTAAAGAAGTAATTGATGAACTCAACAGATCAATCACAAGCAACAAGATTGAATTAGTCATCAAAAACCTCCCAATGAAGGAGAGCCCAGGACCAGATGGCTTTACAGGTGAATTCTACAAAACATTCCTGAAAGAACACCAATCCTGCTTAAACTCTTCCAAAAATAGAAGTGGAGGGAACATTGCCTAACTCATTCTATGATGTCAATATCACCCTTATACCAAAGCCAATCAAATACACCAGGAGAAAGGAAAACTATAGATCTAGCTCTCTAATTAACTTAGACGCTAAAATTCTCAACAAAATACTTGCTAATCTTATTCAACAACACATCAAATGAATTATACACCATGACCAAGAGGGTTTCATATCTAGTATGCAAAGATGGTTAAACATAAAAAAAATCAAATATTGTAATACACCACATAAACAGAGTAAAAGAAAAAATCATATGATAATCTCCATAGATACAGAAAAATCATTTAGCAAAACACAGCACCATTTTCTGATAAAAAATAAGATAAGATTCTGATAAGAATAGAAGGAAACATCCTCAACATGATAAAGGGTATATATGAAAAACCCACAGCTAACATCATATTCAATGGTGAAATCTTAAAATGTTCCCTCTAATGTCTGGAAGAAGAAAAAGATGCCCATTGTCACCACTCTTATTTAACACTGTGTTAGAAAGTACTTGCTCAAGCACTTAGATAAGAAAAAGATATAAAAGGCATCCAAATTGGAAAGGAAGAAGTAAAAATTTCACTATTTACAGATGACATGATACCATACCTCCAAAGCCCTTAGAAATCTACAAGAAAGCTTCTAGAGCTTATAAATGAGTTCAGTAAAGTGGCAGGTTATAAGATTAATGTGCAAATATCAGTAAATTTCTATACACCAATAATAAACTTTTTGAGGAAAATCAAGAAAAAATATTCCATATACAATTGCAACTGAAAGAATCAAATAGCTGGGAATAAATTTAACTAAAGATGTAAATGACTTGTATGAAGAAAACTACACAACTCTGTTAAAGGAAATCAAAGAAGACCTAAATAAATGGAAAAATATTACTTGTTCATGGACAGGAAAACTAAACATCATTAAAATGTCTATCCAACTGATAAACAAACTGATTTACAGATTTACCACAATCCCAATAAAAATAACCACAGCATTTTTTTTACTGAATTGAAAAAGCTTCCTATGACATTTATTTGGAAGGGCAAGAGGACCCAAATAGCCAAAGACACATTTAAAAAGAAAAATGAAATTGGAGGAATTACACTATTCAACTTTAAAACATACTACAAATGTCCAATGGTCAAAACTGCATGGTATTGGCAAAATGATAGACAAATTCAATGGAAATGAATTGAGAGTTCTGATATAGATCCTCACATATACAGTCCACTGATATTTGACAAGACCACCAAGCCCATTTAACTGGGAAAGACTGGCCTCTTCAAAAAATGGTGCTTGGAGAACTGGATATCCATACCCAAAAGAAAGAAAGAAGAACACCATCTCACACCTGATACAAAAATTAACTCAAGATGGATCAAAGATCTAAATATAAGAGCCAAGACCATAAATATCTTGGAAAATAATGTAGGGAAGCATCTACAGGATCTAGTAATAGGAAGTGGTTTCATGAACTTTACATCCAAAGCACAAGTAATGAAAGAAAAAATAGACAAATGGTACCTCCTCAAAATTAAAAACATTTGCATCTCAAAGGAGTTTGTCAGGAAAGTTAAAAGGCAGCTTACTTAATGGGGGAAAATATTTGGTAATCATATATCTGATAAGGGCCTAATATCCAGTATATATTAGGAAATCCTACACCTCAAAAATAAAAAGACAAACAACCCACTGAAAAAATGGGCAAGTGAGTTGAATAGACATTTCTCCAAAGAAATACAAATGGCTAAACATCACATGAAAAGACGTTCAACATCACTAGCTATTAGGGAAATGCAAATCAAAACTACAATGCTATATCATCTTATATACATTAGACTGGCAGCTATTAAAATAACAGAGGACTATAAGGTTAGAGATAATGTGAAGGAATGGGAACCCTTATCCTCTGCTGGTGGGAATGTAGAATGGTACAGCCACTGTGGAGGACAATTTGGCAGTTCCTCAGGAAGCTACTATATAACTCCTATATGATCCAGCAATCCCACTGCTGTATATATACCCAGAAGAATTGAAAGCAGGGATACAAACAGATACATACACAACAATGTTCATTGCAGCATTATTCACTATCGCCAAAAGTTGGAAACAATCCAAATGTCCATCAACAGATGAATGGATAAAAAAAATTTGGTATATACATATAGTGGAATATTACTCAGCTGTAAGGAGTGCAATATTAACTTCCATGGAATAACATGGATGAATCTTGAAGACCTTATGTTGAGTCAAGTAAGCCAGGCACTGAAGGACAAATATTACATGACCTAACTGGTATGAATCAAGCAAATTGAGCAGGCTCACAGAGCTAGAGTCTGGAAGATAGTTTTATAGGAGACAGAAAGGGAGAAGAAGTTTGTGAGCCAATGCCCATGTGGGCAAAATCTATGATAAGGAGGAAGTGTGTAGTTATGCATTGGATGGGCATGACAGTGGTGCAGTGATACTATTGGCTTGGTTGGTGCTTGTTTGTGAGGGGTGTAGAGTGGGGAGTGTGGGTTAGACTATTCATGGAACTGGGGAGACATTTGGGGGAGGAACCAGGTGAACACTGGGGATACGCGGGAATATGGTTGAAACTTACAATGTTGGAAGCATTCTTTTGGCAATATGGCAGTGGAGGGTTACTGGTTTAGGGTGTTGGATGTGGGGGGCTTTCAGTACAGCACCTGAGGCAGGCTTCTAGGGAGTGTGTGAGGGTTCGTCTTGTCATAGTGTGTTATATCAGAGGGTGGAGACCCACATAATGAGCGGGAAGGTGTTGGAATCCCATGCTGGGGAGTCCTGCTATGTTCTCAAATAGAGGGGTAAGAGTCACTCAAGAGCATAGGCAGTGCCTAATAAGGGAGGACAGGTCAGTATGTCAAGCCCTCAGTGCTGTTGCAAGTAACTTTCAATCTTGTTCTTCAAGGAGGGAAGCTTGGTGGCTGCCATGGGTCCTGGGGAGAGGGGGAAGGAGGAATAGAATAGATGGAATAGGGGGCATTTTGGGGGTGATGGAAGTGTTCTACATGCTCTTACAATGATGGATACCGGCCATGTAAAATTTCTTCAAAATTTATAAAAGTGTATGGTCAAAATGTAAACCATAATGTAAATCATTGACCATGGTTAGCAGCAATATTTCAGTATTTATACATCATTTGTAACAAATGTACCATCTACATGTAAAATGTTATTAATAGAGAAAAGGGGAAAGAGGAGAGAATGTTGGGTATATGGGAATTCCCCTATATTCTGTATGTGACTTTTCTGTAACCTAAAACTTATTTGAAGATAAAATTTAAAAAAAAGGGGGTGGGTAATAAACAGAGGAGAGTGTCATTGTACAAACAAAATAACAGATCTTACAGTGGATGAAAGACAATGTCAAATTTTTTAAAATTTATATATTTTCAAATTATTTTTATTATCCCAAATTTTCATTTAATTTTCTACATTTTGTTATTTTTTAAATTGTCATTATTATTTCATTTTCTTATTAATTGAATTTGGTTATGTTCTTAGCTTCATTTTTGAAAATTTGGATCACAGAAGGGTTACAGAGGGTGGCAGGTGAGGATCACTGGTGTGGAGTGCCAGTGATTGGGGATGCATGTGAGGAAGTTCACATGGGGCATACCTATAAGGCATATAATTGTCTTCAAGTATTCATGGGTCATTGTCTCAGTTGGTGGAGCACCACACAATAACTGAAAGAATATCGAATTTTTATCATGGAGAGCTCTGCCACATTCTCTAATGGGACAGCAAGAATCCCCTTAGTACAGGGGCAGTGACTAGTGTAGGAAATTGGATCACTGACGGGCCCTTAATATTGGTGACTATGCTTATGAACCTTTACTTTTGAAATTGAAACAGCCTAGTATTATAGGGTGCCAAAGTGTCACTTCCTGAGAGCCTCCCTGTTGCTCAAATGTGGCATCTCTCTAAGCCAAACTCGGCATATAAATGCATTACCTTCTCTCCCACACAGTTCTGCATGGTATATGTTGCTGTAAAATGGCCTATATCTGTCACCACAATGTCACTCAGGACAACCCCCAGGTCCTGAAAAAGCCCCTGTATTACAACTGTCATTCCCCTCCCTGCCCTGAAAGCATCTAGTGGCCACTGGCTTCACCTCACTGTTATAATTTTTTCCATTGCTTGAATCCCAATATATCTACAACTGAATACCATTGAGTCTGCTCTAGTCCATAGCTCTTTAATAAACTAATTGTAGAAAGAAAAAAAAAGTGCCTTTGACATTATCTGAACTTGCTGTATTAATTTTCAATATTCAACAAATATTTAAGAAAGTATGTTTTTTTATTTTTCTATATCTGATTATTTTTATTTAGACATAAGCAATGGTTATTAGATATATTTTCCCTTCATGTGACTTGTATCCTTTTAAATTTTCATAAAAGTATTCTTTGTAGAATATTTGTTCATTTGCTTAAATGATTTCAGAAATATTAAAATAAAGTTCAAACTCTGGAAAAAATAAATAAATGCATTACCTTCCCCCCAGCATGGGACATGACTCCTGGGGATGAGTCTCCTTGGCACCGAGGGATTACTACCAAGCACCAATTATAAATGCAACTGGAAAAAGATCTTGACCAAAAGGGGGAAATTGTAAAGAAAAATTAGTTTATATGGCTAAGGACTTCAAAGTTAGTCCAGAGGTCATTCCAGAGGTTATGATTATGCACTTATCAGTAGGATCTCATTCACTACCAAAGTATATATTGCCTCAAATAGTGGAGACATCCAGACTATAAAGGCAGGGCAGACAGCTCAGGAGTTTGGTGCCCTGCCTGTAGGCCCTACTTTGGAATTTATGCTCCCCAGGGTGACAGAGTTGGATTCAGTTGTGGTTTCCCTACACATGGCTCTTCTGCCCTTCTATTTGAACATATAGTTAGTGCTAGAGTTGATAGGTGTATGTCCAAGAGAATTAAATCTTTGGGCTGTCCATGTGACAGCTGGGCCCTGAATTTCAACAGAGTTGCAGCACCTACTTTCTAGTTCACTGGCTTCACCCAGGACAACTAACAAGGAGATGATGATGGACAATGAAAATCCCAAACAAAAGAGAGAGTCTGCAACTGCAAGCAAGATAGTCCCATCCATCTGCCCCATGGGATCTGTATTAGTCAGCCAAAAAGGGTGCTAATGTGAAATACCAAAAATGAGTTGGTCTTTATAAAGGGTATTTATTTGTAGTAGAAGTCCACAGATACTAGGCCATAAAGCGTTAAGTTTCTTCTCTCACCAAAGTCCATTGTCATGTGTTGGAGCAAGACAGCTGCCGACGTTTGTCAGAGATCAGGCTTCTTGGGTTCCTCTCTTCCCGGGGCTGCATTTCTCTCTGGGCTCAGTGCCTCTGCTTCCTCCACAAGATCAGCTGTAGACTATCAGGTGAATGGCTCACTTCTCTTCTCCTGGGGCTTCTCTCCAACATCAAAACTCCAACTTCAGAACTGCAACTCAAAAACTGCTACCTCTGTCCTTTGCCTTGCCTTTTATAATCCATTCCCCCACCCACCAAGGGGTGGGGCTCAATGCCCTACTGACGTGGCCCAGTCAATGCCCTAATCATAACTTAATCATGACCAGATTAACAGATCAGTTTACAAGGATGATCCAATTGTATTTTTGGAATTCATAATTACATTAAATTGCCCAATGGCTCCACACTACCCTCTGAATTCCAAAAATACATTACAATTAAAAAAAAAACTTAAATCAGTAACAATTCAAGTACAAAATCATATCATCGGCAGTTTAAAGAAATACAGTTCATCTTGAGGCAAAATCCCATCTGCTATAGACCTCTGAAACTTACAAAACCATTTATCTGCTTCCAATACACAAATGGAAAGACAAAGGATAAACATTTTAAATATCATAAGGAGAAATTGGGATGTTAAACATGAGTCATGGATCCTCTACAGTTCAGAAAAACTGCAGGGCATCCTCCATTCGATTTCAAAGTCTGAGTTATTCTTAAGACAATGGTTTCTTCTTCTTGGGGCCACATGGGAACCCACACTTTCCACAGGCTTGCCCAACAGCCATTTTCTTGGTTCCACCCTCATCAAGCATCTGGTTGTAGACCAAGCTCCAGAACTCACTCTCCAAGAGTGTTGGGGTGGTTACCACACCTTACATCTTTGGGTTAGAGTCTTAGCCCCCCTAGTACAGTGAGGTGAAGACAGCATTCCCCCTAACCTTTGGCATTCAGGTTCAAACCTCTCAGAGCAACGAGTAGACCACCTGGCCTTCCCTAACCTTTGGCATACAGGTTCAACCCTCTCAGAGCAACGAGTTGACCACCTGGCCTTCCCTAACCTTTGGCGTACAGGTTCAACCCTCTCAGAGCAACGAGTTGACCACCTGGCTTTCCCTAACCTTTGGCATACAGGTTCAACCCTATCAGAGCAATGGGTTGAACACCTGGCCTTCTCTAATCCATGGGGGACCCCTCCCAGACCTAAGGGGTGTTGACCTTAACCTCCGTAATCTTTGAGGAATGTTCTCCACCCTCTCTGCACCCTGGGATGGAAAAAATTCTCCCAGAACATTGGGTGGGGACATTCACCCTCTTCAACTGCTGGGGAAAACTCACCCTCTCTGCACCATGGGGCATCAAAACTTTCCCAGAACATTGGGTAAGAACATCCACCCTCTTCAACTGCAGGGGCAAACTCACCCTCTCTGTACACATGGGTGGGGCTCCTCTCTTGGCCCAAGGAAATGTCTTAAGTCCAGATCTCTGCTTCCACAGTTTTCTTCTTAAAGCTGATTCTCCTTCAATCTCTCCTTTCCATGTCCTCTTTTGTTCAAGCTGACAGTGGTTTTGTTCATACAGCTTTCTCAAAAACTTTGTTGGTTTAGCATGCAGGAAGCAGGGTTCCAAGCCATCAGACAGTAAGACTTTCCACAAGTCTTTCCGAGATAACTGCATCTTCAATTCTGATTTACAAGTTCCAAGTTTAATAAAGTCTTCAAATAGGGCATTTTCATCTGGGAATTTGATTTCCAGAAACTTGGAAGTTCCAGAATCAGTTTCTGTTTTCTTTGTGCCCCAAAGTTCAGTCCTTAGTGTATTTTGCTCATCTAGTATTTTGCTATAAGCTGCAAGGAGAAGCCAAGTGACATTCTCTGAGTTTACCTTGGAAAGTTCTTCAGCTAAATTATCCGGTTCACCATTTTCAAATTCTGTCTTCCATATAACACCAGGAGTCAATCTTGCTAAGTTCTCTGCAACTTTAAAACATGGATTGCCTTTCCTCCAGTTTCCAATAATAGTTTCATCATTTACTTCTAAGTCATAATAGAAAGACTCCTTAGCATCCATATTGCTATCAACATTTTCTTCAAAGTGATATTGGCCTTTTCCATCAAGCATTTCACAATTCCTCCAAAAAAATACTCCTTACCCATTTATAAAGCCATTCCAACATTTTGGTAATTACAAAAGTACTACCCCACTTCTGGTACCAAATTCTGTATTAGTCAGCCAAAGGGGTGCTAATGTGAAATACCAAAAATGGGTTGGTCTGTATAAAGGGTATTTATTTGGAGTAGAAGCCAACAGATACCAGGCCATAAAGCGTTAAGTTTCTTCTCTCACCAAAGTCCATTGTCACGTGTTGGAGCAAGACAGCTGCTGACGTTTGCCAGGGTTCAGGCTTCTTGGGTTCCTCTCTTCCCGGGGCTGCATTTCTCTTTGGGCTCAGTGCCTCTGTTTCCTCTACAAGGTCAGCTGTAGACTATCAGGTGAATGGCTCGCTTCTCTTCTCCTAGGGCCTTCACTCCAACATCAAAACTCCAACTTCAGAACTGCAACTCAAAAATAGCTACCTCTGTCCTTTGCCTTGCCTTTTATATTCCATTCCCCCATCCACCAAGGGGTGGGGCTCAACACCCTACTGACGTGGCCCAGTCAACGCCCTAATCATAACTTTATCATGATCAGATGAACACATCAGTTTACAAGGATGATCAATTATATTTTTGGAATTCATAATTACATTAAATAGCCCAACGGCTACAGGATCTAAGCCCCTCTCATTTAGGGCTATAGTAGACATCATCATCCCAGAATCTTCCGGATTGAGGTATGAACTATGGACTAGAGTAGACTTATTGATATTCTAATATAGACTTATTGTGATTCTAGCAGTTGAACTTTTATCATTGATGTGGATGCAGTGTCCACTGGAGATTCTCAGGGGATGGAGAGAGAAAAACAGGTGTAATATTTTTCAAGACTTGGGAATTGCCCTGTATGACATTGCAATGACAGATATAAGCCATTATATATCTTCTCATAACTTACAAAATTATGCGAGAGAGAGTGTAAACTACAATTTAACCTATAATCCATGCTTAATAGTACTGCTTCAAATAATGTTCATCAGTTGTCACAAATGTACCACACTAATGAAAGATGTTAATTTGGGAAAAAGTGGGAGGGTTTAGGAGTGGGACAAATGGGAATCCCCTATATTTTTTATGTAACATTTATGTAATCTAAGTATCTTTAAAAAAATTAAGAAGTATATTTAAAAAAACAATTAACTCCTGATGTTCTATGGAGGGCAGAACTTTAAAATGGCAAGCCTGGGCATTTAGCTGAAGAACTTTCTAAAGTAAACTCAGAGAATGTGGTTTGGCTTCTCCTTGCAGCTTATAGTAAAATGCTAGATGGAGAGATAAGATGAGAACTGAATTGTTGAGCACAGTGAAAACAGAAACTAATTCTGGAAATTCCAAGCCTCTAGAAATCAAGCCCCCAAATGATAGTGCCCCATTTGAGGAATTAACTAAACATGGAACTTGTAAGTCAGAAATGAAAATGCACTTTTCTAGGAAAGACTTGTGGAAAGTCTTGCTGTCTGATGGCTTTTACCCCTGCTTCCTTAATGCTAAACCAACAAGCTTCCAGTGAGAGCTATATGGACAAAACTGCTGTCAGCCTGGACTAAAAGGGACATGGAGGGAAGATATGGAAAGGAAAACAGATTTAAGAAGAAAACCATGGGAGCTGAGGTCTGAAATTAAGACATCTCTTTGAGCCAAGAGAGGAACCTCACACATTTGTATGAAGAGTGAGTTTGCCCTAGCAGTTGAAGAGGGTTCATGTCCAAGCCCACTATTCAGGGAGAATTTTGCCACCCCAGGCTACTGAGAGGGTGGGGTACATTCCCCAAGGGTTGGGGAGAGTATGGGGTAAATACCCCATAGGTCTTTCAGGAGTCGGCCTGGCCCCCATAGATTAGGGAAGGCCAGGTCACCAACTCATTGCTCTGAGAGAGTTGGGCCTGTAAGCCAGAGATTAGGGAGAATTTTGTCTCCCTTTCACTGTACTAAGGGGCTTGAGACTCTACCCTCAGAGATTAGGTAAAGTGTGGTCACCACCCCAATGTTCTTGGAGGGTGAGGTCGGGAACTCAGTTATAACCCCAATGCTTGATATGGATGGAACCAAGGAAATGGCCATTGGGGAAGCCTGTGGAACGTGTGGGTCTCCTTGAGGCCCCAAGGAGAAGAAATCTTACCTTGAGAATGATTCTCAGACTTTGAAATTTAATGGAGTATACCCCACAGGTTTATGGAACTGTAGGGGACACTTGACTCATGTTTCCCTCTCAATTTCTCCTTATGGTAATGCAAATGTTTACCCTTTATCTGTCCCTTTGTACATTGGAAGTAGATAAACTGTTTTGTAAGTTTCAGAGGTCTACAGCCAAATGGGAATTTGCCTCAAGACAGACTGTATTTCTTCAAACTGATTGTGATATGATTTTGTACTTAGCATGGTTAATGATTTAAGTTTTTTTTTGTTTTTTTGAATATTGTAATATCTTTTTGGAATTCAGAGGGTGGAGTGTGGTAGTTTGATATTATTTATGAATTCCAAAAAGACATATAGGTTATGTTAGTAAATTGGTCTTTTCCTCTGGGTGTGATAACCCTTTAATTGAATTAGATTCAGCTGAGATATCTGATTAAATTATGTTAAGATTAGGGTTTTGATTCAACCACATCATTACAGTGTGACTCAACATTAAGTCCCAGCCCCCATGGTAGGCTGATAAAGCAAATGCACATAGAAGTAAACACACAGAGAAGAAGAACACAGAGGAATATAGACAGCTTATTAGATATGGCAGAAGCCCTGAAAAGAGAGATGAGCTTGATAATCTATAACTGACCTCGTGAAGAGACCAGAGCAGCTGAGCCCAGAAAGAAATGAGCCCTGCGGAGATAAATGAGCCTTATGCCAATCTATAGCTGAGATCAGAAGAAGGTGGATTCACAAAGCCTTAAAAGGAAGAGGGAAGGCTGAACCCTCACAGATGTTGCCTGCCATTTTGAGTTGACTTTGGTTGAGAAAGTACCCTTATGGTACCTTGAGTTGGACTCTTTAGGGCTTTGTGACTGTAAGCTTCTACCCCACATAAATACCCTTTATAAATGCCAACAGAGTTCTGGCACTTTGCATCAGCACCCCTTTGGCTGACTAATATAGTGTGCATATTTGGAATGGAAAGTAGGTCAATATGGTAAGAACAATAAGTGAGAGGAGGACTTGAAGCAAGAGAGAACTAGAGAGACAGCATCCTCATGGGACTAGAATTGGGGTGTGATTCTTGATTCATGGCCTCTCTGGGGCCCTGACATATTGGGACAATATGTAATTTGAAGCTCTAGGGAAAAAGTCACCTGTAAGCAAAGTCATTCATGGAGAAACTGACCAGTGTCTAGCCATTTATATGACATAGTCATTTCCCATGTGCCTGCTTTTCTATGTCCCACTTGACATACTTTCTTTCTAGACATTACTACTGTTGAACAGGCTAGAAATAAATTAACCATACCTTTTGATATACAGTACCCAAGCACTTATTGCATGCCAGGCTTTGTATCTTTCTTCAAGAAATATTTTTCGGAAGCTGGGGACCTCCCTTCACCCCCAAGCCTTTACCACTAAAATCATTCTACACATTTTTTCTACCTCCTTTCCCACTCCCATGCCCCTTCTCCCAGGATTCTTGTTAAAGACACAAAAGTCCACCCCACTTAAGCCATTCTGCAAACTGCAGTGTCAGCATGAATCGTGAACGTGACAGAAGCCATTTTTTGAAAAACTAGTCTGAACACAAAAGGCAATTTCACTTTATTCCTTACTTTATTCCTAATGATTTGTGGTTCTGAAAAATGAGTCCATGACTAAGACTTAAATTTGGTCTTCTGTTCACTCACTCAGCTGCTGTGTTGCTGATAAAGAGGACTTCTTCTTCACTAATTTCATATTTAATTAGTGTCACTAATTTAATATTATGGTTATCTCCTCATTTCCATGCCCCCTTTGGTTTTCTCCACTTTTCCAATTTGGCAATAATATGATGGGGGGAATGGATTTTCAGACATCAACTATCTTCCTCATGGAAGTTCCTCATGGAACTGACCTTTACAATTGAAGATATTTGTAAAGAGATGAGTTTAGCTCACTTGTGACTTGAGTAAGTTGGGCCTTTTCTCAGTTGACCTCATTAAATTCATCTTTAAGATTATTCTACTTTCTCAGGGAACACTGGTGCTTTAAGAGTCATAATATGGCAGAGATGTTTGTCTGCATGATATTTTAGTGGCTCCACCTTCTCTGATCATTATTTTCCAAAGGAGCATAAAACAGCCTACCTCTGGAGACATGCAAAACCACAGAGTTTACACAGCACATCATCCTAGAGGGAGCATAGTTTTTATTCAAATAGTAAAGCTAAAATATTGCTTTTATATTCTATAACATTGCCATTATGTCCTACAATGATAAAAAGGCTGAAAGGCTGAAAGAATACAAAATCCCACAGAATAAATCATAAATACTATCAGAATCTAAAAGATTCACTCATGTATTTTTTCAATTATTTATTCAAGAAAGGAGTCCATTATGTGCCTAACACTCTTCCAAGTGCTAGGAATAAAATGATGAATAAGGCTAAACTCCTTGCCCTCACAGAGCTTACATTCTAGTGGAAAACAGATACTTGTCAAGTTAATAAGTAAATATATAATATATTCGAGAAGTGGTTAGAGATTTGAATAAAAAATAAAGCTGAGTATGGGGACAGAACATGGCATGAGATGATATTTTAGATGGGTGGTTAGGGAAAGTCTCTCTGGGGTGTTGTTAGAGCCACAGCCTTAATCAAGCCAGGGAGCAAGCCATGCAGATATCCCAGGCTGTCAGCAACAAATTGTTAGGGAAGAAACTGAAACAAGAATATGTGTGGTAAGTTTGAGGACAGAAAGAAGCCCAAGTGGCTAGAGTGTCATGAATGAGTAAGAAAGAGAGCATTAGGTGGTGAATTTTAAAAAAATAATAATTAGAGACTAGAAGGTTTTATAGGCCTTGGTTAGGACTGGGGATAAATAAAACATTTTGTTATAAATGCTCTTTCAGTTAAGCTAAACCATTCTTCCTGGTTGCCTTCCTTCCTTTCATCATTCCTGCCTATTCACACCTAGGGACATCTTCATATTCTGTTAACATTTGATTGAAGCCATCACACCCCACTTGTTCTGGATCTTCATATTCGTCTTGAGCATTTCCATTCTGAAAAACCACTAGTCTCTAGCTCATATTGATCACTTCTCAGAGTAATGCTTAGATGTCTTTTTATGCTTGATGTCCTCTCCATGCCAGGAGGTGAATATGAAAAACAAACAGTGGAGGAAATAAAGCCAGGAATTTCAGCCTATGACAGTTAAATTTCCAACCTGCCAGAAAACTATATTAAGAAACAGAGTTGGGAACCCT
>JAQZBX010027571.1:0-28287 GCA_029593785.1 Cabassous unicinctus | reverse complement strand
TCTGCAGCACCCCCAGAACTACCACCCCCTCCAGAGGCCCCAGCCCCTGCTTTTCTCTGCCCTCCTCCAAGCCTTCAGGGTACCAGCTCCAGCTGAGTGAGTCCCCTCTCCAAGAAGGCCTGAGTCACAGCTCCCAGAGGCCCCTCCTCTGAGCTCCAGCACCCACTCCTCAGAGGCCTGGTCCCAGCTCCGTGGGGTCTCTCCTCCATGTGTCAGGGTTCCAGTCACTCCAACCTCTTCCCTTCCTTCCCCTGATCCTAGAGGAGGCGATCACTTCCTGCAGTTACCATCTCTGTGCTTTCTCAAGGCTCCCTCTAGCTTTTTCAGTTCTCCAACCCTTGTGAAGCAGCCTTCGTATAGGAAATCAATAGACGGATCTGGAACCTGGCATGGACACTGATACCCCAAGAGATCGTGAGATTTCTCCTGGAAGCCAGGAGAAGCCCCGAATATTCTCCAGAGGCCTTATAATTAGGCCCTCCTGGGGGATTGATGGGTGGGGTAATCAATCAAAACAGCAAACACCTGGGACTCCTCCCATGCCACTAGCAAAGGGGTGGAATAATTAACAGTTTAAAAAGCAGGTGCAAATGTCCAATCGCTCTCCTGTTCCTGCTCCCGTAGGTTCCCGCCCTGCTCTCAGCCCTCGTGGCTTCTGCGCCCTGCTCTCACGTGTTCCCCTGCGTGGATCAACACGCAAGTAAAACCTGTGCATTTATAATCTATAATGGGAAATTGTAGCCTATAAATCAGCCCTCTTTATTATTCTTCAGCCCCTTACCCTCTACCGGGGACCCGTGATCTGTTATTTTCTCCCATTTCTCTTCCCTCCCCACCTTAGTAAATTACTGGCCTCACTAACCTGATGTGCTCTGAAATTCATTTCTGCAGCATAAGTCAAGAACCTAGACTAAATCTGGTAACACTTATATTACCCAAGTCCTTATATTAACTTTCTCTGTTGAACTATCTAGTGTGGTTCCTATTTTCCTAACTTGACCCTGACTGACACAGTTGCCAAAAGCCTCCCTGATGCCAAATTCAATGTGTATCTCTAAATCCTTCTATCACGGTACTTCTGTGTAGCTTTGTATTCTTCGGACCACTCTCTCCCTCAGGAAACTCTCCTCCCCTGCCCTCATAGTGCCCTTCTTTCTTGGTTCTCCTTATCTCTCTTGAGTGTGCCCTTCTCAGTCTTCCTCTAGCTAAGTCTTAAGTCTTGGCTCTCCCCCAGCTCCCTCCCTGGCCCCTCCTTTCTCATCCTGCTCTGCTTGGGCACTTTGACTCATTCAGTGCCATGGCTTCAGCCTCTTGCTGAGGATCCCTGATCTTCTGACCCTGCCCAGGCTGCTCTCCTATTTATAGCTGCCAATTTTGTGTTTCTACCTGACTGTCCCCTGTGCTCTTCAGTCTCAGTATTTCCCAAACACAACATGTCATCTTCCATTCCAAACTGCTCTCCTCTTTTGTTCACCATCTTCCTCACCGCCCAAGACAAAATAATGAGATTTGTTTATACTTTTCCCTCTGGCATGCCGCCCCCCGCCCCCATCCTGCCTCTTCTTGTTCTCGAGTGTCTTGAGGCATCTGTCTCTACCCCAGATAACTTATAAAACACTTACTACATTCCAGAAACTATATTGAGGACTTTACATACATAAACTCATTTAACCTTCACAACAATAACTCTAGGAGGGAGGACCTATGGTTATTTCTGTTTCACAGGTGGAGAAACTGAGGCATGGAGTGCATACCTGACCTACCAGTCATGCAATTCCTAAGTCACAGAGCTGGGAAGTGAGTCCAGGAACGTTGGCTCTTAACCACTCTGCTTTATAGCCCTCTAGTGGCTTGGGCTGACTCCAGCTTGCCTGAATCAGTTTGAGGATTTCAGACTGGCTTCTCTGCTCTTGTCTTTTCTAGTGTGTCTGGCACTCAGGACTCATTCAAAAACGTTTATCATCATCTTCCTTTCACATGTAATCCAACTAGTCCAGCTAAACTGGCTGCACTTTCTAAAATACAAATCATCCGACATTTTCCTGCCTGAAGCTCTCACTGAGGCCCCATTCCCACAGGGTCACTTCTCAGGTAGGCATTTGAGATCCTCCAGGATCTGCACCTTACTGGCCTCTCACTTTATCTCCAAGGACTGTGAGATGTGTAGACCCTACATGTGCTACAGGAAACTGCATGCACTGTGAGCTTTCCATGAGATGCTGCCCTCTCTTATATGCTTGTTGGCCAACTCCTGTCCAGCCTGCCAGCCTCAGCTCAGGTCCTGCCTCCTCTGAAGAGCAATTCCCACATCCTCCCTCTTTCCCCTACAGAGGCAGAGTCCCTTTCTCTGTACCCACACACTGTTACCGTGTCTTCTTTAGTGGGCAGTGAATACCTCACAGGCAGCATAGGTTTTACCTTGTTCATTTTTATCTCCAGCATCTAGTGCAGTATCAGGGCATAGTAGATGCTCAGTAAATATTTGGGGGCTGAGTAAGAATTGTTTTCTGCACACTCTGGCCAGTTAGAGTTCAGAGGTTAGAATCTGAATTGCTGCCTTGCTCTAGACCAGGGGTTCTTTACAAGGGGTCCGTGAACTTGAATTAAAATTCAAAAAATTATTGTTCTTGTGGAGACGTGTTGGTGCGGGTGTGATATATTTATTAAATAATACACAGTATAGTGTGGACTTAGTAAGGGGTCTGTGGTGTTCACCTGACTGGCAAAGGGGTCCATGGATCAAAAAAAGGTTAAGAACCCCTGCTCTAGACACAGGTGCACCAGCTGCCAAGCGACACACCTGTGTGGACAGTCACAGAAACTGTCATCACCTGTGTCAGGGTTGAATTTGGCAGGATGATCTCGGCGGCCTGACAATCCCTAGGATCACATAAGAAGGCTTTGGGAAAATGATGTGACTTCCTCTTGGCTTTCAGAGTCCTACCAGTGAAAGGGAAATAAGAAGCAGGACTCACAGCAAAGGCAGGATGCTAATCAGCTGCCTGCGCCTTGTCTCATATTGTAAGAAAAAAGAATCATGCAAATGTTGTATAATTGTTTCTGTCTTCATTACGTGAGCTTGTTCCTCGCTTCATTATGCACAGAATTTGCAAAGTTGCTTTCTGCCTTCCTCCCATTTCAAATAGCTCATTTGAAATTTCAGCAAAGGTACATAGTAATTAGCAGGCCTCCATATAGCAAATATTAATTTAGAAACTAGTGTGAAGCATAAACATCAACTTACAATGTTGCAAATGTTTCCAGGGCCCCAAGATGTGGGCAGGTTAGAATCTATTTTGAGGATCTGGATAAGGACATTTCTTATGAGAGAGTCCTCATGGCTCCTGGGAATGTTAGAGGGTGATACAGGAGAAGTATAAGGATTAAAATTAAAGAGGGGAAAACAGTAGCAAAGAGTAGAATGACTATGGACAATGTTTAGATGAGTTTCCAAGGATGTTCAGGGGCGGTGGGGCGGGGGGCGGGGTCCTGTTTTCAGTTAGTGCTCTCTTGAATGACTTGAGCATAAACAGCATGGTTTCCTACACAA
This sequence comes from Cabassous unicinctus, assembly GCA_029593785.1. Taxonomy (NCBI): domain Eukaryota; kingdom Metazoa; phylum Chordata; class Mammalia; order Cingulata; family Chlamyphoridae; genus Cabassous; species Cabassous unicinctus. The sequence goes on along the minus strand of JAQZBX010027571.1, from coordinate 24,737 downwards.
TCACACTTTGTGCTTAGTGTAGAGTAGAGACATGCCAAGAGCATGGCACACATATGGGGCCTGCTCCTTCAAAGCCAAGTGATGCTGCCCTCTCCTTGGAATTCCCTGGAGGCCTGAGTGGGAGGAGGCGAGGGAGAGAAAGGACAAGCTCTTTGGAATCCCAGCATTCTTCCACGTGTCAATTGGGAGAGCTTGGCCAAGTTACTCGCCCATTCTGAACCTCCAGTTCTTTATCTACGGAACCTGGATACCTACTTCCTAGCAGGGTTCAAGTGAGGATTAGAGACAAGGAAATGAAGGCTTCTGTAAGAAGCACAAAAAATGGAAGCGTTATTATACTTTTCATGACCAAAAGGGGGGTCCCAAAGTGTCAAAGTGCCCAGAGCAAAGGTTTCAGTGGCTAGCTCCTGAGAACCTGAATAGCTTCCTGTGATTTCCCCCCAAGAAGATTTCTGATAAAACCTCAGCAGATGCAAACATGGGTTGGCATTTTGGTTTGAGGAAATACCCAAAACCCTAGTCTTCACCCACTTCTTATGTTCCACAAACAGTTTATTCTTAGTTCTTAGTTCGGTACTTGGCCCAAGGAAGGTGTTCAGCATTGGGGAGAATGGTGGTTTCAGGGGCCCCTGCATTGCTTTGAGGATGTGACTGAGCATTGGATAGACACAAACACCCTGTTTAGAGCCATCTCCTTCTTGGTGCTCCCAGCCTCATCCCCACTAGTCTCACCACCCTCCTTCTGCCCCAGGGAGTCAGCCCTTTGCCTAGGAATGGGTGTCCCATGATCTCAGGAGTGGCCTCCATGATTAGACACACAAATGGGAACAGGAGGAAAGCCATAGGTATTGGAAAGGGCTCCTCATCACCCAGGTTGAGGGGGGACTCTAGGGTCCAGGAAGATGTTTTTTTAAAAAGCATCGAAAGAGCCAAATAATTGTATTTATGCATGTTCTAAATTAAGACCAATGGAGAGACATACTGTTTATATGCACTTGAAAGGTGCAAACATGAAGAAGGAAAGAGGAGGCTGAAGGGTTGCAGAAGAAATTGTATCCCGGAGTATCTGGTGGAACAGGATGAAAACACAATTATAAAGAAAATTAAGTCTGGAAGAGGCCTTCTAGTCTGGGACCTTGCCCCCTGGGAAAGGTGTGAGCAGCTCTACCTACACTGTCCTGGCCTCCTCTGAATGGAGAAATGGAGACTCCTCCAGGGATTGATTCAAGGAGATAGATAAGATGAGTAAAAGGGGATCCTTTTATTTTTTGTGTAGCTTGCCCAAGATCATCTGCGTAGGAAGTACAAGACTCTTAATCTGTTTTGACGTAGTCTGACTTCACCGCTATGCTCAGTCCGGTGGGCCCCACAGACGGGGGCAGCCAGGTAAAATTCTTTATTCTCATTTGCAAGGCTGCTTTCAAGAGTTTCGGTCTTCTTACTGAAACCTTTAAATAAAGACCTTAGAACAAATCCATTATAAACAAGAAGCAGATATGCTATTCTACCTCAAAGAGCTGAATAACTCTTTCCACAGAAGAACTCTATCAGATTATATAATTGTATTTCTCCATTAAAATAAAAAAAATCCCTTTATTACAATTATTGTTGTTGCTGGAAAGATAAAAAGTACATTAGCACACTGGAGAACTTTACAGCTATTAAGATTTAAAATACAAAGAAAACAAGTTGGAAAATGAGGTGAGGCTCAAATACGTATCTATATTTAACTTGATATGAATAGGCGCATTAAACTTCACTGCTGCTTGAGGCCGTTAAATCCTTTCCATTATCCTAGGAACATTGTTGCTCGGCTCACTCCTAAAATTTATGCAAAGGAGAGGAGTGAATGTGGCAAATCAGACAGATCCTTTCTTCACCACATGCCACTTTTCACATAACCATCCTTCCAAGGGTTCATTGACTTTCACGGTCAGGAGGGCCATCTTGATTCGATGTAGCCTTTCTCTTAAGTAGGACATGCATAGTCAAACTCCAATAACCAACAAATACTAAATGTAAGCACTGTATTAGGAGTTACGGATTACAAAGAAATGGGAGTTAAGCTCTCAGTCAAGCTGGGAGACAGGCAAACAAGTGTACACTCATGAAAAAATAACTGTAAATCTCATACTGGAAGCTCACATCACATTTTATGCAGATGGATAACATGAGTCTCAGAAATAAAATATCTTGCTCCAAGTTTCACAAAAGATCAAAACTCCCAAGCAACAAATCTATCTTTGAAACCCACAGCTCCTCAATGTTGGCTGGCCATAATCTCTGTCCACACCTCCTGACCCCATTCCCTGCTGTCTCTTGAAAAACTTTCCTTTATGAAAGAACTCAGCTTCCCCACAGCAATCAGTTTTGTCTTGGCTACTTCTATCTTTTGACTCCTGTTTTAGTTTCCTATGCTACTGGAGCAAATACCATTAAATAGGTCAGGTTAAACATTGGGAATTAATTCGCTCACAATTTTGAGGCCAGGAAATTGTCCAAATCAAGGCATCATCAAGGTGATGCTTTCTTCCCGAAGACTGGCTGCCAGTGATCCTTGGCTCCTTTGCACATGGCAGTGTCTTGCTTCCATGGCTTTCTCCCTCTTTGTCTGAATTTCATTCTCTTATAAAGGACTCCAATAATAGGATTAAGAGCCATCTGATTGAGGTGGGTCACACCTTAACTGAAGTAACTTCATCAAAAGGTCCTACTCCCAATGGGTTCACATCTGCAGGATTTGATTAACTTTAAGAACTTGTTTTTCTGGGGTATGTATAGTTTCAAACTATCACAACCCCTAAATAGGGTCCTCCTTTACAAGGCAGACTCCCAGCTTTCCTCTGGTCTAAATTACTGTAGAGACCAATCTGTTTCCTGACCAGAAATTGTACAATCAAGTAGACTGTTTCATGTGTCATGAGCAAGGACTCAGCAGCAGCTTGCTGTAAGATGTCCTTCCCCAGGTAATTCTTAGAAGCACTGAAAATAGGCGTACCTCCATACCCTCTCTTCAAAGGCGACTTTCTCCCAGGAGTGCTAAAAAAATTACTCAGCTCTAATGATGGGCTTAAATATTGGAGGGAAGATAAAGAAAGTGTGACTGGATTGCTCATAAAATTCCTCTGGACTTATTGTATTTTCCAACAAGTTTCATGATAAAAGGGCTTTGTGGTCAAATTAGTCTGGGAAACACTGAAGACTTAGAGATTTACAATGCAGAAAAAAAAATTTTTTTAAACACTAGAAAATTCTGCAATAAAAATTTGTCACTCTTTTCTTTCACCTCATTTTTTTCTTCTTCTTTGTAATATCAGTCACATTCCTAGGAGGACTCTTTGAGAAATCTTTCTTTAGAGTTAAGAAATGTTCATGAATATAAATATCTATTCAGGATGCTTGTTTGATGGATTTCTTTCTTATGACCAATTATTGTAAGATGATTAGTTCCTGCAAATTGCCCTTCATGACAGAAAGTTCTCACACATCCTCTCATTGCCAACCATCCATTATCTGGGGCCTAAGACAGAAAATTCGATGTATTATGATGTAAATAGAAAGGTCAGTCATGTCTATCCAGACAGGGGCTTGTTAGGGAAGAAGAAACATACTCTTTTACTGATGCTCTGAGTCATCTCCCCAGGGTCAGTTGCTTCTTAACTTCTGGAAAAATAAAGGATCAGGTAACAAAGTCCTTTTCCGTTTCCTGAGAAAGGAGATAGGGTACCCACTGGTGATTTCTGGATGCTGAGAGAATTGATGACTGATAGGAACTGAAAGGAACCCTGCACCCAACAAGCCGAGAATAGCAGTGCGGCTTCTCACACATAGAATGCCCATAGGCTCCTTGGAGAAATCCACTGGAGACCTTGGCATTGCCTTGTCGGCTCCCCTCAGTACTGGGCACATGGAGCTTCTTCTACAGAGATGCAGTGCTAATAACCCAGAGATCATAGCTTTTATGCCTCCTTGCTCCTCCAGTCTACTCTCTATATCACAGTCAGAGGGGTTCTTTCTAAAATGCATGTGTGTTTATCTTCCCTCCCCCTGAGACCCCATTTAAATGATAGTTTAAGCCCATATTTATGAAGAGGGCAGATTCAGGACCATTAGCAGATGAGAGGGTTTAACAAACTTCTGAAATAAGGAGAGTAGAAAAGATGAAATGACATCTCACGAATCAAGGCAGAGGAAGTAACTGTAAGGGGCCTGGAAAGGGGAATGCAAGGAGAGCCACAAAGATGGAGTGGTTACTGAGAGAAAAGGTAGAGGAAGGGGCTGTAGAGGGCATGCAAAAGGGGCAAGCACCCTCTCAATTAGAGGTGGAGTGGACATCACCATCCCAGAATCCTCAGGATTGGGGAATGAGTGATGGACTAGAGTGGACTTACTGGTATTCTACTATAGACATATTGTGATTCTAGCAATGGAAGAACTTATATCATTGATGTGGAGGCAGTGGCCACTGGAGGTTCTGAGGTCAGGGAGAGGGAAAACAGGTGTAATACGGGGGCATTTTCAGGACTTGGGAATTGTCCTGAATGACATTGCAATAACAGATACAGGCCATTATATATCTTGCCATAACCTACAGAATTGAGTGGGAAAGAGTGTAAACTACAATGTAAACTATAGTCCATGCTTAGTGGCAATGCTCCAAAATGTGTTCATCAATTGCAATGAATGTACCACACTAATGAAGGATGTTGTTAATGTGGGTAAATATGGGCGGTGTGGGGAGCATGGCATATGAGAATCCCCTATATTTTTTATGTAACATTTATGTAATCTAAATATCTTTTCTAAAAAAATTAAAAATTAAAAACAAAAACAAAAAACAAAAGGGGCAAGTGGTTGAGGAAGAAGCCTACCTGCAGAACCCAGGAGAGGCTCAGGCCTTGGAAATTCCAAGTATCACCAAAGACAGGAATAAAAGGGGGAAAACAATAGGAACACTTGAAAGTAAATATATGGAGAAATCAATCCCTTTACCAATCCCATGGGGAGAATTTTTGGAATCCAAATATCTATGTCCAAAAAGCAACTAAATATGATCAAGATGGAGGAGATACTTCAAGGCGCTGGTCCCATCACAGGAGCTCTGAACAACTAGCAAGAACTGGCAGAAACATCTTTCTCAAAGCTCCAAAAGACCCTTAAAGGGCTGCAGTAACAGGGTGAGCACTGAATCAAGAAAAGACTACTTAAAAGTAGTAGGATCTTGTGGTACCCTCACTGGCCCCTCCCCCATCTCTCACCAGGTCAATGTGGAACTGGCCTGTGCTATCAGTGCACATCCCTGGTGCTGGTTTGGGAGGCAGCAGAGTAACCCTCGTGTACATATTGGGAGCATGTAAGTCTGTCCCAGTCTGTCCGGTGGTGGCCTGAGGATCTCACCATCCCAGAACTTGTCCTCTATGCAGAAAGCAATGCATGGACCTCTCCTATGAAAAACTCTAAGAGAGCAGTCAAGTGGCTGCCTGGGGCAAGGGAATGCTGATTGTAGGAAATACAGTGCAGTGCCTTGGACCATGAAAACTGTTTCCTAGGGAAGAGGAGACATTTCCATGTACATGGGAAAATTCCTAGGGCCACACATACCTCCCCAAGACAAGATGCATAAGCAGAAAGAATCAGGAGGTCCCTACACTTTGGCCTATTTGGAGCTATTCTCTAAACTTTTTGTATGGATAAGCCCTGAAGTTGATCACTTGCTGAGGTCAATCTGCAAAGACTATGAAAGGTGTTCTATTTTTTCTTTCTTTTTTTTTTCCTTTCTTGTTAGCTCCTGGCATTCAAGGAAAGCTGTATCATAAAAGTAGCTGGACACACGTTTAAGGAACAGATGCCTCAGAGTCTAAGTTCCAGTGATAACACATTAAAATATCAAAATGTCTAGGTTTCAATAAAAGGTTACAAAACATACAAAGAAACAGGAAGCGATGGCCCAGGCAAAGGGGAAGATTAAAGCATTACAAACTACCATTGAGGATGAGCAGACCTGGAATAAACCAGACAAACATAAAGAAAATATCAATAGAGGTATGGAAATTATAAAAAAGAGCCAAACAGAGCTGAAGCCTATGGTAACTGAAATTAAAAATTCCCTAGAGGGGTTCAGTAACAGTTTGGAGCTGGCAGAAGAAAGAATCAGAGAACTTAAAGAAAAGTCAATGGAAATCATCCAATCAGAGGAATAGAAAGAAGAATGAAGTGAACAGAGCCTGAGAAACCTGTGCCACACTATCAAGCATCCAATATACACATTGTGGGGCTCCCAGAAAAGAAGGAAAGAATATTTAAAGAAATAAGGCCTGAAAACTTCCCAAATGAAAGACATCAATATACAAATCCAAGATGCTCAAAGAACTCCAAACAGGATAAACCCGAATAGTCCCATGCTGCAACATATTACAGTCAAACTGGTGAATGCCAAGAGATAATTGTGAAAGCTGCAAGAGAGAAGCAACATGTCACATACAAGGAAGCCTCAGTAAAATTAAATTGATTTCTCATTGGAAAACATGGAAACAAGAAAGCAGTGGGAAAACATATCCAAAGTGCTGAAAACAAAAAAATGGTCAACCAAAAATTCTATATCTAGCAAAACTGTCTTTCAAAAATGAGGACAGTATTAAGATATTCCCAGATAAACAGAAGCTGAGGAGTTTATCACCACTAGTCTTGCCCTACAGGAGATGCTAAAGAGAGTTCTGCAGGTTGAAAGGAAAGGACAATGGGCATTAAATCAAAGCTACATGAAGAAATCAAGAACTCCAGTGAGAGTGATGCCATGGGTAAATATAAATGCCAGTATTATTGTATTTTTGGCTTTTCAGTCCAATTCTTACTTCCTACAGGGTCTAGTAGGAAGTAAGAAGTTTACATGCATAAAATGTAATGAGAAAGCAGTGGTTTTGTACTCATCTGTATAAACACGTAATTTGTGACAAGAACTACATAAACGTGGCGGGGGATGGAGGGTATAGGAACATAATTTGTATATATTATTGATGTTGGTAACAAACCAAATAGGATTGTTATAGATTTAGGGTGTTGAATTTAAGCCCCAGGGTAACTACAAAAAACAAAAACAAAAACAAAAAAACCACGAATATGCAAGCTCTGAGAGACAGAAATTAGAGTACAGGGTTCCAGGGACAGGGGCAGCGGGAATGGGGAGTGAATGCTTAATGGGTGTGGGGTTTCTGTTTGGGGCAATGGGAAAGTTTTAGTAATGGGAGGTGGTGAGAGGACCACGACATTGTGAATGTGATTAATTCCATTTGGGAGGGGTTGAGATGGAAAAGTTTATGTTGTATATATGTTACCACAATTAAAAAAAAAAAAAGAGCAACTAAAGGGACAATGAAAATTAAATGCAATACATGATCCTGGATGGGATTTAGCAAGGGAGGAGGGAAGGCTTTAAGGGGCTCTATTGGGACATATTTAAAAAATTGGAATATATAAGTTTTATATCAACTTTAAATTTCTTGAATTTGATAATGGCACTTAGGGTGGTTACATAAATGAACATCCATTTAGATGCTTGGGCAGTTTGTAGCTGCTTTGTGGTAGAGGCGTGGGTTGGTGGCCATGGCCTCTGGGCTGGGATGAACTGCGCTTCTGCTAGAAGCAGGAGAGTCGACCAGGAGCCATGGCCAGTGCTATGGTAGCAGTTGGACTGACCATTGCTGCTGCAGAATTTGCAGGCCCTTATGTTTTGCAAGCCATGAAGCATATGGAGGCTCAAGTAAAACAAGTTTTTCAAATCTTCCAAAATCTGCTATGATAGAGATGGGTTTGAGCCCCAAATGACAAAACAGGAAACAGCATTAAAACTAGGAGTAAGCCCTATTGCCAATAAAGGAAAAATAAGAGATGCTCATCGACGAATTATGCTCAAATCACCCAGACAAGGGAGGATCTCCTTATTAAGCAGGCAAACTCAATGAAGCAAAAGATTGACTAGAGGGTCAAGCTAAAAAAAATGAGGTAAATGTATGATAAATTTTAAGTTCATGTAAGTTTATATATATGATTACCAACTTTTTATAATAAAATGCCTCAAAGCTGTGATTTTAAGAAATGATTTAGCACAAAGACTTGTTAGAATTTTGTTTAAATTTAAGAATTTTTAATGAGATTATAGACTAGTTTAGGATATTTGGAGGTTAAGTATTAATTATGGATAAATGTACTTATACCATTTGAATAGAAATACTTTTCATTACTTGGTTAGCTAATAATTTGGTACCTATGTGTACCAGGCATTCTACAAGGCAAAGTGAACATGACAGTCCCTGCACTCAAGGAGCTCCCAGTCTGATGGGAGGCTAATATACAGGTAATTAAGATGCAATGTGATGTTATGATGGAAATAGGCACTGTTCTATGGTAGAAGCTCTTATCTCATTGGAAGAAGAGGCTATTCAAGGTACAGAGAACCACACTGTAAAAAGCAAAGGCCCAACTATTGGAACCTTGTAGCTAAATGTGAATTTGCTAAAACCTTGATGTAAGAAATTGATCCAGATATGTATTTGTCATAACTGACAGAACTCAGAGTTCATACTTTAAAAACCACAATAGTATGATAAAAAGAGATTTGAGAGTACAGGTCATATATATATATATTTTTTTAAGATTTATTTATTTATTTGTTTATCCCCCCCTTGCTGCTTGTGTTTTACTGTGTCCATTCGCTGTGTGTTTCTTCCGTGTCTGCTTATCTCCCCCTTGCTGTGAGGTCCTGCTGCATCAGCCCACCATGCCGCGCGGGCTGGCCTGCTCTCACAAGGAGGCCCCGGGTTCCCGCATGGTAAACGGGGCCTCTATCGATTGAGCCACACCCACTTCCTGCTGTGAGGTCTTGCTGCACCAGCCTACCGCGCCGAGCGGGCTGGCCGGCCTGCCCTCACAAGGAGGCCCCGGGAAGCGAACCCGGGGCCTCCCATATGGTAAACGGGAGCTCTATCCATTGAGCCACACCCACTTCCCCAGGTCATATTTTTAATTAAGAAAGTATCCACATTGCGTTCAACTAGCCCCTTGACTGTTTATAAATTGTTCCTTTAATTGGTTAATTTTTTTTCACAAAGCTTTGCAGCTATTGTGACCAAACTTAAGCACTACCAGAGAAAGTGAAAAATGTAAATGCCCTCAGTATCAAATTATTATTCAGCTTGGGCTCTGAAGAATTTATACACTAATGAATTTAAATGACATTTGAATGCAAATGGCTCACAGTTAGTTGTTCTAACATTGAAATATAGAGAGTATCATAAGGATCTTAACCAGAAGTCCTGTATAAAATATCTGAGATAAATTACAGTCTGTGCTCACCAAAAGGAATATTTTATGTTGTGCTCCTCTAAGGTGAATAAATTTTACCTCCTACCATCTTAAACAAAATGAATATCCTTGTTCTTAGGAAATATACGTGACAGTATTAAGTGTTCAAGAAGCATAATGTAAACGTAAAGCCTACACTCATGCATTCAGAAAATGGATAGACAGGATAGTTAGAATGACAAAGCAAATGTGGCAACACGTGAAAATTCATGGATTCTGGCTGTCTGGGTGTTAAGGGTATGTTGGAGTTTTCTGAATGGAGTTTGTTTTATTTCTCCATAACTGTCCTGTTATTTTGAAAGTATTTCCAAATAAAAAGTTTTTAAAAGCTAACAAATAAATAAACATTTACAAAATATATTTCCCTTAATGAAATTGAACAGCTACAGAAAAGAGTTCTCTGTAATGTGACATTTATGGGTGTCCTCAGAACAGTGACTGGTTCACCACCTGATCATGGGACTAGGAAGCTTGATTGGTATCTTATGGCAAATACCACACATGGGTTGGCTTAAACATTGTGAATTTATTTTCATGATTTTAGAAAATGGAAGACTTGTTTCTTCCTGGGGTCAGTAGTGTTCTGGCAGGCTGACAATCCTTGGGTTCCTTGGCTTTCCCATCTCATGGTGATGTCCTCTCCCCTCTATTCTGGTTTCTAGCTGACTTCCAGTTTCTGGTTCCTCCCCATGGCTTTCTCTTTTTAAGTCCTCCAGTAACAGGATTAAGACCCACCCTGATTCAGTTGGCCACACTTTAAGTAACATCTTTAAAAGGTCTTATTTACAATGTGTTCACACCCACAAGAATGGGATTAAGATTAAGAACATGCTTTTTTCTGGGGTACATAACTCAATCTACCATAATTGGTGACAAAGCCCCCCACCCCCACACCCCACAAAGAACTTATAATCATCTTTGTATTGCCTCATTCTTAAATATGAGCATGAAACCATTCATACATAAGGGTCACCTAATGAGATTTAAGGAAAGTCTGAAACATAAAATAGAGAAACTAAGAAACATACATACCATGAATGAAAGAGATAACTAAGGGGGAAAAGAGAGCCTAGAAAACTTTCTAATGAATATTCTTAAAGAAATTTGAGAAATTATTGCATCATAGAGCAAGAATAGGAGCTAAGAAAAAGGAATAGAGAAAAAAGAAAAATATTTTTTTCAGAAATTGAATATAGGTTTGTAAAATAAAAATAATTGAAGGGTTGGAAGATATTTAAGAGCTCTCTGGGAAAGTAGAACTGAAAACAAAAAATCTTAAGAGGAGAGAAAACAAAAAATGCAGAGGACCAGTGGAGGGGAAGGAATATCTCACATAAGTCCCAGAAGAAAGTAACATAGAAATGGCGGATTTATCACAGAAATAATACAAGAGGTTTTCCCAAGTTAAACAGCATGAGTCTTCAAATAAAAAGTGAGCAAATGAAAAAAGACCCATATACCATTGTAAAATTTCAGAACATCAACAACAAAAAAGACGTTATTAAAATCTCCGAGAGTGAGAAAAAATAGATCCTATGATGAAAGAGAATCAGAATGACTTGGATTTCTTATCAGCAACACTGTGTGCTAAAACACAAGGGAACAATTCTCTCAGAGTTCTGGGGAGAAAATAAAGCCATTTTCAGAAGTGCAAGGACTCAGAAATTTTACTTACCATACATCCTTTCTTAGAAAGTTATCTGAGGATGTGTTCTAGAAAAATAAATGAAGAAGAAATAAATCATGATTCTAAAAATTGAATTCAATCCAGGAAAAGAGATAAGAGAAGTCCCAGGAAGATAGTTGTGCATCAGATTTAGAAAGTGACTGGTCTGAAAGCAGGTTAGAGGGCTCAATGAGAGAAGTCTTAAAAAGGTGTATGCGTATGTATGTTGGGTGGGAGGATGGGACTTGATAGATTACTTGATATTATTGAAAATCTGAAAAAAAGTTGGCAATAAAATTAAGACAGTAATTCTAGGAAAAAGTAAACTGTGAATATAAAAAGGTAATTGGTAATTGGAGAAAAAACAAAAACAAGGAATGAAATATAATAAAATCCTATGACCTTATTCTGCATAGTCAATAATTAAACACTATATTGATTTTCAAATTTAAGAATCAATTTCTAATCAAAGCACAGAACACTGACCTATGATTGTAAAAAAGAATGTGCTAGTTATTAGCACTGACAATCTGGAAAAAGAGGTGAGAGAGATTGAGAGATAAAGGTGCAGGAGGGTGTATGAAAAGCTGAAGGGATGCTAATATCCTTATCTAACAAATTGGGGAGTTACGAGATAATTGTTTATATTTGAAGGATCAGAAAATAATTCTGTGAGTGTATTACTTAAAGGTGTGAGGGCAAATGTATTAGTCAGCCAAAGGGGTGCTAATGTGAAATACCAAAAATGGGTTGGTCTTTATAAAGGGTGTTTATTTGGGGTAGAAGTTCACAGATACCAGGCCATAAAGCGTTAAGTTTCTTCTCTCACCAAAGTCCATTGCCACGTGTTGGAGCAAGACAGCTGCCAACGTTTGCCAGGGTTCAGGTTTCTTGGGTTCCTCTCTTCCCGGGGCTGCGTTTCTCTCCGGGCTTAGCTCCTCTGGTTCCTCCACAAGGTCAGCTGTAGACTATCAGGTGAACGGCTCACTTCTCTTCTCCTGGGGCCTTCTCTCCAACATCAAAACTCCAACATCAAAACTGCTTCTCAAAAACTGCGTCAACTCTGTGCTTGCCATGCCTTTTATATTTGATTCCCCATCCACCAAGGGGTGGGGCTCACCCTAATCATAACTTAATCATGCCCAGATTAACAGATCAGTTTACAAGCATGATCCAATTATATTTTGGAATTCATAATTACATCAAATTGCCAAACGGCTACAGCATGATACAGAAGAATTTTAAAAAGTGGGTCATTAGAAGGATGGTCAACCATGAGAAATTCATAGCAACTGTGGTACATCTCCTTGATCAAAAACCATGCAGTCAGTAAAATGGATGTCATTTAGATAGAGGAAAATGTTTGAGATATCATTTTAAGTGGAAAAAGTAGATGATAATATTTTAGGTATAAAATATTAGTTGTAGTAGTTATTTCTGGATGGTGGGCTTATAGGTGATTTTCTAGTCTTCATTCATTCAACAGATTTTCTGCAGTTCATTCATTCAATTGCCTTATTGGGCATCTACCTTGTTTTGGCACTATGCTAGGGTGGGGGAAATGGATATGGTTTACAAAAACAAGTCCTTGCAGCACAGAGTTTACTGTCCATCAAGAAAGACACATATTGTGCATGAAGGAGATCATAAAATGTGAGCTTTATGGTGGAGGATATTCACAATGTTAGGAGAACATAGGACAGAGGTTCTAAACAGTCTAGGAATCTGAGAAAGATTCTTTCAACAAATTACTCTTAAATTTTAAGAGAAGTATTTTTTAAGCAGATTCAAAATTAGGAACACAGTATTATCTCAATTATGTGAAATGTATGAGCTCGGGAAAAATACTCAAGGGAAATAATAAAATGTTAATTATGGTTATCGTCAGATTCTAACATTCTGAGTGTTTATATATTCTCCTTTATACCCTTCTGATTTTTCCAAGTTTTCTATAAAGAGGATGTGTGGGTTTTTTTGGTATTTATTTATTTATTGGATGTATGGTTTTAATAATTAGAAGATATTAATAAATGTTACTGTAAATGTTGAAGAATTAGAAATATGTGCTGTTTGAGACTTTTCCCCCAGCTCTGCCAATGGAAGCAGAAGATAGTCACTGGTACATGTCAAGACAGATAATTACAGATAATTACCACCCCACTTGGTCTCCCTGTGCATTTTTAAGGCTATCATTAGAGATAGTGTATTAATTTCAACAAATGTTTCAATTAGCAAACTTGGAGATTGTGTTTGTTTGCTATGAGATTGGCTAAAAGAAGCATGTGTTGGGATACTCCTCAAAAGTATAAGGAGATACAAGTGATACAGATACAGGAGCCAAGCAGTTATTTTGGCTCTTTACTGGTATTTTGGTATTTCTTTTATTCATTAGAATGTTCAGCAATGTCTATTTTAATATAACTATACCTTAGATTATGTTATTATCAAAATATGGTGTAAAACATGAAGTAATTATTGTTTATGTGCTCATGTTTCTTGGATTATGCTTCTAGGTTCTAAACACATTTAAATTGCTTCTTTTTTATTTTTTTTAAGATTTATTTTATTTATTTATTCCCTCTCTTCCCCCCCCACCCCCGCCCCATTGTTTGAGCTCTCTGTCCGCTCCTCTTCTCTTTAGGAGGCACCAGAAACCAAACCCAGGACCTCCTGTGTGGTCGGCAGGGAGCTCAATCGCTTGAGCCACATCTGCTTCCCTAAACTGCTTATTGAATGACTCCCTTTGAGAAATTATCATCCTCGTCAGTGGTCCTAAACATAATCTAGGAATCTGAGAAAGATTTTTGAGATTTATGGACTTGGATATTTAGTTTACTGCATGAGATAAGCCACCTATATTATGCTATTTCTCCAATCACACATCTGTATAATAATTTTAAGAACCCTTCTCACTCTATACTTTTTCAAAAGATCTCTCATTGCAAACCCAATGGAAAATCAAATTAATGTATATCTTATGTTGACAATGCATTTAAAATTTTATAATATTCAGCTGAAAGGTAAATTGCATTGTGTGTATCTAGAAATTTTAAATTAGGTGCCAAGGGCAGCAGCATGCACAGAGAATACCTGCATTCTTGTGTTTTAGAAGATGTATCATCAGTATAAGGTAATTTTAAGTAAAGTACCCTAGGATGGGTGTGTGAATATGTGGCCTTATCTAAATTCATTTTCTCACCTCAATTTTTCAGGAATCTCTGTTGTAAGAAGAAGCCCAAATGTATAATTATTATATTATGGAAAGAATACAGTAAAGAACCCAGTCAGAAGAACTAGATTCTAATTCTGACTTTACCTCTAACTAGCAGAGTGACTTCATGTAAGTCATTTAACCTCTCGGGTCCTTATTTAAACCAAGTGATCTCTCAAGTTATTTCTAATGCTAACACTTGGTGACTTGATGAGATCTAACTTTTGGATGAATTGTGGTGAGTAGGGGCTGCTCTGCACAGCTCCCTTCTCTGATGTGCAGGGTTTTTGCTCCTTGCTCCTAGCCAGAGCCACTTTGGATCCAACCAATGACCTACTCCAGGAAAATTTCAAAGCAAGAACTCAATAGTGATGAGAGAGCTATACTGAAACAATATCCCACTGATGGCCCAGTGGGAGAGAGATGAAGGGGGATGGGGTTGGATGGGGTTATCCAGTGCCCCAGATACATGTGTCTTCTGTAGAGGAGCCACCCAGGCTTTCCCAGCTAAGTTCATGGATCTTGTCCCTTATCCCTTTCTTGGTTCCTTTTTTGTATCCATTTGCCCACAACTTCCCCTTACAAGTTTACTTTTCACCTCAAAGTTGCCATCCAAGCTGAAATCTGTGACTGGGGACCAAGAAATGGTCATAAAGAAAAGTAAGACACACAAAAAAATGACATCTGTTCCAACTTTAAAAAAAAAAAAAGGCTGCAGCTAAGAGAAAACTAAGATTCCTTATGTCCCCCTACCATACCAACATAAAACACAACTTTCCTCCAGAAGCTCAACTCCTTGCCGTAATCATGATCTTCCACTAACAACTCACATCTTTCCCATTTGACACATTTCTTTCTCTGTTCTCTTATGTCAAAATCACTTTCCATAGTGCAATGGTCCAACTATAGACTGACTTCTGGAAACTGCCAGCATTTGTCTCTCTACCTTTCTTTCATTTCCAAGAGCGATTGTGAATTAGTATAGACCCAAATAGAAGTTGACATATGCATTGCATCATTTGTCATGTTAACTACAAAGGGAGCAGCAGAGGTAACCAGAAATGAACATCATGGAAATTTCTGATAAACAACTCCGGTGGTTATCTGGAAGCTGAATTGAATCACTGACACTAGAATTTGAAATTGTGTTTTGAATTACAGAATTAAAGGCAACTGCCTCCCACCTATATGAAAGTGTCAATTTTATTCAAAAATTGAGTGTGGTTTTATAGGCTTAGCATCCTATTCTGTGGTAGTGACAGAGATCATTCATTTATTTGCCAGGCTCATGTGGTGCACATTTGAATTTGGAAAAGGAAATGATAAAAAAACAAACAAACAAACAAAAAACAAAACACCTAGGTACCCCTCATATGGATACCATTATAGCTGTTGATAGTATTTGGAGGTGAAAGGAATGAGGTTACCTTTTTAAGAATCAATTTTCATCAATGAACATATTAAATTGATGGATTCAACCCTGTTATCAGGCAGTTTAAGTCTTTTCCAATGATGAATAGGAAGTTAGAATGGACGATTCATTGGGTTTGCAATGAATAGACTAAATAAAGCTCTTTAACTCATGCACCTCTCATTGGTCCTCTCTTTGATTTTTCAGGAATAGGTAAGTCCACAATTAATTTCAGATACTGAAAGGAGATACAAAAGAGAAGCAGAGGGATCCTGGGAGAACGTGAAATCTTTGCTGCACCCCTGACTGATCCTGGTTTGTGCACCTCATCACATGAGTAGCTCTTGCCATCATTTCAAAAAGTTGGGCTATATTTCAAGAGGGTCATTGGTGTTGGCTCTGCAGTCTCATAGTTTCTTCATCTGCTCTTGGGAGGAAAAAGCAGATAGAGGCTTAAAAGCTAGATGTTCATACAAGCCCATCTCCTTGCTCTTCATTTTTCTCTAGGCAGACAGATGACAGGACCTTTTGGCTCTGGCAAAGAAATATTTTCAGATTCTGGGGTGCTACTAGAGACAACTGTTGGGTAGAAGACAGGAGGGATGGAGAATAGGGGAGTCTAGATACAACTCCTATAATTGGTTTCCTCTCAGGACTTTACATTGATTGACCTCCCTTTCCTCCCATTCCCTTTCCTCTCCACTCCTAGTCTCTGTCTCCTTTTCGACCCCCATTTTGGTCTTTCATAGTAAGAGGTCAGTATGTTTTTACACTTGGGAAATCTCATTCAAGAATTTTTGTCAATGGACAAGTCAGAAGGAGCCCTTCCATTTTAGGGCTAGTTGACGTCACCAAGGAGGCGATAAATATCTGTTGATATAATTGGATGTGAGATTCTGTGTTGAGATAGCAAAACTCTGCCCCTCGCTCCCTGGCAGGGCCCTATGATTTATGCAGGAGCAGAGGCAGCACGCAATCGAGCTGTCAAGAGAGCGTCAGCTTATTAGGCAAATGCTGCGTGGTTTCTGAAGAGGGTCGACCCTATAAAAATCCCACTCCAGGCTCTAGTGTGGAGAAACTCAGAGCCCAGGTCCGGAAAGAGACTGAAGAAAAAGAGAAGAGAGAAAGAGAGAGGGACCAGAAAGGAGAAGGGAAGAAAACCTCCTGGAAAGCCCAGAGACGTTCCTCTGCAGAGACGCGGCAGCTGCCGGCTCACCTGCCCCAGCGCCTGGGAAGGTAGGGAGCGCCCAGACGGAAACGCGCCACCAACTTTGCGCTGCCTGAGCTGCGGCGGTGTGCGCCGGAGCCGGCTGTCCCTGTGTGTGTGTTTGTGTGTGTGTTCACTGACTGTGCCTCCAAGATTCCGATAGTAGTTGTGATGTGTCTAAAGTAAACTTAGACGGCTGCTCATCGTTACCCGACCTGCCATTTACTCTTTGCTTGCCGTGTAGATGAGTCCCCCATCGACCGCGACCCCCGAGGGAAGTAAACAAGGGCAGGGATTGAGGGAGAGAAGAAGGAAGCAGTTTTCAATTTGGAGGAGAATAGTGAAACATTCGGAGAGGGGCAGTCAGGGCGGGTGAAATCTCAAATGTGTGGCTCTTCTCTAGTAAGCGGGGGAATCAGTCTTGAGATCGTTGGGACTCGGGGACCATACCTTTGGGAGTCTCGGAAGGAAAAGGGACACTTCAGCCTGGCGAGGGGTGCACTTTGGTGGCGAGCCCTGCAGGCGTCCCCTTTCTTGCTCTCCCCCACCACCCCAACTCCAGAAGTCCTGGACCCGGTTCTTCAGCACCGCGGACAGCGCCCGCCCGAGACCCCCGGGCCGCCCAAGCGTGGCAAGTCTCTGGGTCCTGTAGGAAGAGAACCCCAAGTGCACCTCCTAGTTGAGCTAAACTCTGACCAGATCTTTCTTTTTCTCTCCCCTTCTCTCATTCCGCCCTCCGCCCACCTCCGTGCTGCAGCGAGCGCCCCTAACATGCGGCTGCCGCTGCTAGTGTCCGCGGGTGTCTTGCTGGTGGCTCTCCTGCCCTGCCCGCCATGCAGGGCCTTCCTCAGCCGGGGACCCGCCCCGGGCGCCCGGCAGGCCCCGCGGGTCCCCCAACTCCTGGATTTCTTCCAGGCGCCGCAGCAGCCCGAGCAGCCCCAGCAGCAGCAGCAGCAGCCTCTACCCGTCCTGCTCCGCATGGGGGAGGAATACTTCCTCCGCCTGGGGAACCTCAACAAAAGCCCCGCTGGCCCCCTCTCGCCGGCCTCCTCGCCCCTTGCTGGAGGCAGCGGCAGTCGCCCCTCTCCGGACGAGGCGGCAGCCAACTTTTTCCGCGCGTTGCTGCAGCAGCTGCAGCTGCCCCGGCGCTCGCTCGACAGCCCGGCGGGTCCAGCGGAGAATCGCGCCGAGAACGCCCTCGGCGACCACCAGGAGGCACAGGAGAGGGAGAGGCGGTCTGAGGAGCCTCCCATCTCGCTGGATCTCACCTTCCACCTCCTCCGAGAAGTCTTGGAAATGGCCAGGGCCGAACAATTAGCGCAACAAGCTCACAGCAACAGGAAACTGATGGAGATTATTGGGAAATGAAACGGTGCGTTTGGCCAAAGAGATTCTGCATTTAGCACACACATACAAATGTAAGAAAATGGAAAAATACTGTATTCTGTACCATAGCGCTGCTCTGATACCATTTGTTTATTTTTATATAGCTTGAAACATAGACGATGTACAGCGAGAAAGCCTATAACCCTTAATTAGCATGCACAAAGGGTATTCACATGCAGCAACACACGCAAAATTTTTTTATTTGTGTTGTCTACTTTTAGCTTCTACTTTCAGGTGTCCTTAGTGATGTTTTAAAGAGTGTAGACCAGCGTGGAAACGTTTCGAAGACGCAGACAGAAGTCACACAATTGTTTTCTGTTGTGGTCTGAGCAAAAGAGAATGGCATTCTCTTAGCTGGGTGGGTGGGTGAGGCAAAACCTGTAAGCTCTTTGAATCAACTTTTTCTTGGAAGCATTTCAGTAATAAAACATCTTTCCAATCCTTGGTCAATTTGGTTGTGTAAGAGAATGTTGGATATTTATATTTTTAATAAAAGCTGCAAAGGTAATCATGACTTTATTTTTCCTCTTAAATGCTCACACATGGGAAATACTCTCAGTGCCTAAATTTCCCCAAATGTTCAGCACAAGAAAAATAAACACTCCTTGCATTTTGTTTTCTATTAAAAATACAAACACATGTCAGTGGCTCACCCAAACCTGATTAACTATAAGATGTAAAATAATTGGGGAGAATGGGGAAGGAGAATGGTTGAGGCAGGGCATTCCTCCAAATTTACTTCCAAAATGTTTCATTTTATTTTCTGTGAGATAGGCTCACTTTATCAAGATACTACTTTGGTAGTGTAAATTTTTTTCTGAGTTATTTTGCAATGCCTACTGCTAATATGAGAAACTTGAAAACATCTCCATTTAAAACAACAAAATTTAGTTGTTATAAAATGGCACTTGTGAAAATTTTTCTTATAAAGAGCATTTCGACTTTTATAGCTTCACAAATTCCTTCCACATTTATGTCTATGTCAACCCTAGTAACTTTAATTCTTAGGAATATAAACTATCTATATTCACTTCTACAATCGAATAGTACATATAATTAATTTTACAGTGCATTCACTTTTGGTATTTAGTTATAGCTTAAACAATTTCAATGAATGTTTAGCACTTAAAAACTAATTTGAATATATGAAGACACTTCTTTCCCATGGACCCTTTCAATACATTTGACTAATGGATTCATAAGATAAAATGAAACCCTGAATAAACCATTATAAGACGAGGTTTTTAAAAACATCATTTATTTAAGAGTTCATACAGACTAAAGTTATACTTAAGCTCTAATGGAGGCATTGTGGTGGGACAAAGCATGATTTAAATATATATATATATTTATATATATATAATGTGTCTGGTGTGTGTGTGTGTGTATTTAAATAGTGCAGTTGTTCTACAGTTTACCACGTTGGTGTCCCAGAGGATATAAGAGAAAGTAGACAGTTTCTGCTGGAAGGTCTTTTTCAATTAAATGCCTGATATCTGAATATCTAAAACAAAGATTAGA
This sequence comes from Cabassous unicinctus, assembly GCA_029593785.1. Lineage (NCBI taxonomy): Eukaryota > Metazoa > Chordata > Mammalia > Cingulata > Chlamyphoridae > Cabassous > Cabassous unicinctus. Next base: position 4,978 of record JAQZBX010027571.1, on the reverse strand, counting down.
AAAATGTTACAAGATGTCCCAGGCCTTCGGCCTTCTGGACTATGAAAGTATCAAGCAAATGCAAAGAACATTTCTGGATGTACAGCCAGTGGCATCTAGTACAGAAAAAGAGGAAAACTTTATGAAACATTTCGTATATTTGGTCAATGATTTACCTTTTGTCCATATATTGATAAATCAGTCACTTCTGCATTAACATGAATTTCACTGACCACCTGCATAGTTAAGAAGGAAAGAGAATAAGAGCTACTGTGATATAATAACAAGAAGTCAGTGCCTATTAGAGACAGTTGTAGAGTCCACTTTTTTCAACACTTGCCACTTGTTACTGACATACCACACCTACATTCTCTTCGTGATGTTTCCCACACAATAAAAGATTTGCATAAGATCAAGCTTCCTTTTCCCAATGCTTTCTGCAGCTATTTTCTCAAATAATTGTTTTTCCTCAACATGTTAGATAAGTCATCTGGAATTAAAGATTTCTTTTTTGCAAAAGTCCTGTTCAGAGGTCCCTTTCATCATCTGCATCATGTTAATTTCATCGAGGTTCTCTGCTGTCTCTGTACATCTCAGCCAGGCAGACAGAGGTACAGCAGCTGGAATGAACATCATTCACTCAGGGAGTTCAACCAGGAGAAGGAGAAGACATGGCGAGCTGGCTCAGAATCAGCTCCATGCTCACTCCCTGAAGCTGCTGCCTGTGCCTGGAGGGCAGGGACCTCAAATCCAGTCTGCAACAGAAGAAAACGTGAATCAGAAGAAGGGGCTGGTCCTTTTTTGGTTGTCCCAGTCACTTTTCTACTGAGGAGAAAAGACAATAATAATTATATGGTACATAATTATTATTAGGGACAAAAAGCAAGCTTGGGTTATCCTGGCTGTGGCCAGGAGCCATGGAAGTAATTCACACTCATGATCCAAAATGGGGCAACAGTAATGCATGCAGTGGAGGGAAATTCTCTGAGAAGAGTTCAGGTTATTCTACTATTTTTTTTCCTTTTAAAAGTCCACTTGTGCAATGATTTATTGAGATGAAAGTCGCATTGAAACTAATAGGAGTTTAGAAAAGCCTGCAGAATAAAAAACAAAAATCCTAATTTAAATGATATCGCCACACCTACAATGGCATTCTGAGATATATTATTATAATCTCTCCACTGCTAAAGAAAGAAGTTTCTACCAGATAAATAAATAAATAAATTTATAATTTACACTATTGTAGGATCTTTGGAAAACTGCACTCTTACTTTTGAGCAAATCATGAAGGGATTTTTCTTTTTTCTTCAAGTAACAAAATTGAATAACATCACTATTTCTAAAGAGACAGCTATCTTTTATAAATACCTGACAGACACAGATTTTCATTTTGAAGTCAGTGAAACTTATTTATATATTTTTTGAGTTTTAAAAATAATTTATGAAACGAGGGACAATCATTAAGGGGTCTCGCTGTTATACAACTGACAGGTATATACCAAGCATAGTTCTTCCTAAGAGAATTACTGCAAATGGGCAAACCTAGTCTAATGATGTCGATGTCACTGGTCAACCTGCCACACCGTATTAGAATGCCACTGTTTGCAAAGCAATGAGGTAGCCACATGCATTCAGCTTCGAAACCCCGAATGATTTTATGAAGCTGCCAAATGAATGGACAACACCTGGCACAGGCACAACAGAACTTTGGTAAGTATGCTGTTTTGTTGCCACTCAAAATAGTTTAGAGTGAAAAATGAGCATTTAGTCTGTACCTTACCAGATATTACCCTAAATATATGTTTTGGGATGATGTTTCAAGGTTAATAAAATTCTCCCAAGTGCTTAGAGCTTTGGGAACATTATCCTTCCTTGGGCCATAAAATCGTATCAGTCACAGTAGAATAAAACTGAAGCATAGAGTCTTCTATGAAGGAATAGCTTGGAAATTGATTGAAATTGGGCTTTAAAAACTTCTGTTGGTAATGGGTTAGATACCTCAATATCCTTGAAATTGAGGTGGAACAAACATCATCCTGACAGAACCCTGTACATATTCATAAACTTCAAACTCTTCTCTTCCCCATCATAGTTACTTTACTCTCACTAATCCTTAAAAAACTAATAATTTTGGTTATAAAAGGCTTTTTATAACCATTCTATATGAGTGACTAATGAATTCTGCCTAGATGACCAGACCATCAGCCTCTTCTTCTTGAAGGTAATTCCTAATTTAGAGGAAACTTCCTTGTTAGCTGTTCTGAAATATCTAAATGGTGAAAATAGTTTGGTAAGATATTTTCTGTGGAAGGAAATAATCTTTGTGGAACTGCTGGCATCTAACAAGCTGTTTGGGATTGCCTTTTGAATTTGTATATATTTTTGTGCTTTTCTGTACTAGATATTAAAATCTATCTTCCATTTAAAATGTTTAGCTGTTAATACCCTAAAGCCTTCAAATTTTGGGATTAAATAGTTTGAATTAGCTGCTTTTACACTCTTATGTTTCTAGGCAATTGTTAGATTTTCTTTCAAACCATATGGACTGATGCTATCTTTCAGAGAAGAAAGGCCAGTGCCAGTGTGGGGGGCCAGAGGAACTGGGTCCCTGGGGCCTGTGAGACAGAGCTGAGGTTATCCTGAGCGTCTTTAAGTGACTGTGTCTTTAAGCGTCTTTAAGCTCATATGAGCTTCAGGACGCACCAACCATCTAAGCAGGCATGTTCTGAGCAGAGGCTTAGCGTGGTTTTAAATCCCAGACCAACCACATGTTAGCTTTAAGTTACTTAACCTTTCTGAGCTATAGTTTTCTCCTCCATAAAACAGAAATGAGAACCTGCCTCACGAGGTTGTTGTCAAGACTGAATAAGATAATACAAGTACAGTACTTTGCACATGCCTCACTTATATTAAGTGCTTTATAAATGTCTCATTCCTTTCTTTCTTCTTTCTTATATCAGTGAAGAGGCTCCTTCATGCAAAGTCCCTTGGGAACTGTTTTTGATGAGCTCTATTCAACAGCAATGACCCCCAGTAGGGAAAGACAACTATTTGCCATGCTTATCTTTCCAGAAACTGAACATCATTTATATGATTAAACCCTTCTGCTTGCTGTAATCATGGTTATCCATGACCCTGTTCAGTGTTATCTCTAAGTGAACCAAATTTGTATATGGCTACCTCTAAAAGAAAGGATGAGTAAAGATTTAGAAACCTCCCTTCTGCAAGCAAAGGCCATTAAATCAAATGCAGGCATTTCTCCCATAGCATTCTCAAATGGAATTTTACATATGTGTTCCTTCAAATAGTTTCCCAAAATATTTTAGGGGGCTGATGGCTCTCCTCTATCACAGGAAAGTGCTTTTTGCAGGGGTGGGGGGAGAATATTGATGTAACATGAAGATGAACAAAGGAGAGAAAATGACAAACGCTGATCTACTCTCCTTGCTTTTGAGTTTGTCCTGCATTCTGGTTTAATCTGAGATGAATAAAAAAGTGAAAAAAGACTATTAGTCCCATCTTATTTCTAAATGTTACACGTTTACCTCAAGTAACAAAACAGACAAAAAATCTACAGCCATAATTTAACACAGTGCTCTATCACTATAGAGCTTTAGATAACTTGAAAAATGGGATTTTAGAGATTCAATTTGGTCAAGATCTAAAGAGCAGGGGAAGTGATATCCCTTTGCTTAGAGAAAAGCCTATTTTTCTTGGATGAATTCTGGGTATTCATGAACCAGACTCACTCAGGAACACAAAACCTTTTTTCTTTCCACTTTGATTTTTTTATCCTATTTTGAAAATGTTCTTTGAGAGAGAAAAAAATTAACATCAAGTTCTGTTACTAGGGTATCATTTCACAATACAGAAGAGCGGGTTATGCGAGATACTCCCACCCTCAGCTGGCCATCCTGTACAAGTGATGCCACCTGGAAATTTCCCTGTTGATGGGGAGTAAGGAGCTTGCATTCTGCCAGAAGGCATGGGCATCTGCCTGTGCATGAGAACAGCTTGAGTTTGTGGACAAGGTTTGTTTGGCCTTCACTGGGCAGCTGCATTGCATTTTGAAGGGAAAGTACCTCGAATTAGTGGCTGTGATGGTTAGGCTAATGTGCCAACTCAGCCAGGTAATGGTGAAGCCAGGTCTGGTCAAGTAAGCACTGGGCTAATTGTAATAAAAGGACATTTCGTGGACTTTAATTATCAGTGAGTTGATTGCATGGATGGCTGATTACATCTACAATCAACTAAGAAGAATGCTGTCAGCAATGGTCTCATCCAATCAGGTGAAGGCCTTAAAAGGGGAAGTGATTTCAGCATCAGAGAGAGAATTCCCATCTCTACTTCAGACCGCCAGCATCTCCTGGGAACTCATCAAGGACCTTCATCAGAGCCCCTGGTTTTGGAGGCTGCCCTTCGGAATTTGGACTTGTGCATCCCCACGGTCACATGAGACAATGTTATAAAATCTCATATTATTTACAGATATCTCCTGTCGGTCTGTTCCCCTAGAGAACCCTGACTAATACAGTGGCCAATATTAAAAAATCAGGAGATGACTTCTCTTGACAAAGCAGAAAATCACAGCACCTGCCTGGAGAGCTGGGCAGCAGCAGCCCCTCTGAGCAGGTGTGCTCCCACCTGCTGTCCATGGTGCCTGCCACTCCCTCTGATTTCCCTGCTTCAAGGCTGGTCTCAGCTACTATTTATTCTTGTGCTTGTGCAGTGGCTATGCTCAGAGCAGAATTAAGAAGAAACCAAATATTTCTTGTATTTATGCTTCTATCAACGTTTTTCTTTTATCTGGCTTGCTTTCTCATTAATATTACCTTTCTGGCCCCATAAGTTTGTTGCTCCCAAAGGAAGGCTATTTTCCAGTTGGAAGGTATCAAAGAAAAGAAAGTAAAATGCTTAGTGGAGCTTTGACTTGACTTTGATGCTAAATGTAATGTAGTTTTCTTTTTTTATTATTATTAAAAAAAAAAAAAAAAAAAAA